>JARGXW010000141.1:0-262077 GCA_029204085.1 Mycena sp. CBHHK59/15 | reverse complement strand
TGGAAATCCACAAATCTCTTCAGTTTATTGGGGATATGTTCCTGGCTGAGAGTAATCCAGATACAGCATTGACCCTTTTTACTGTTGCCTTGGAGGGATTCACTCAAATGGATGTACATGGTAGCAGGGCAGAATGCATGCTCCAACTTGGAGATATTATCAGTCAAAAGGTGATCTGCTCAAGGCAGTGGATCTTTGGAAAACAGCTAGACCTTTGTTTGAACGTTCATCACAAGTGAACCACACTGCAGAGGTCTGTGGAAAACTTTCAACTGCTAATCTGGACGAGGAGGGCCAAAATTAGAGTTGCATTCTGCTTTTGTTGCATGCTTACAATCATTTTGGAATGGATCTGGGCTACTTACAGTCTGATTTCATTATGTAAACATGTATATAGTGTTGAAGTTTTCAGGCTTGTCTAGTCTCAATAGTTATGATAAGTGTTCCAAGGATGATTGTCCAATAAATTGTATGAAATCATCAACATTGGAATACCTCAGAGTACTACAAGTTGAAAGCTCTGGGTAGGTTTGCAACTGCGTGTTAATGCCTCTCTAATTTGTTAGAAAGCTACAATACTACTATCAAATTGGCTTGTTGACTTTGAGTTCACTCCAGAGTTTCACTCACAGATCACGGTTCAAAGACCCAAAAGATTCTCATTATTTATCTTTAGAGGTCAAATCTTGTCATGATTTGCCTCATTTTCACTTTTCCAAACTTCCGCCTAATAACCCGGGCTCTCCAACATTCCGCCTAATAACCCGGGCTCTCCAACATTCCGCCTAATAACCCGGGCTCTCCAACATTCCACCTAATAACCCAGGTTATTCTGTCGACTTGTATTCCTCGCCGGGTCATTACTCTGGTCACCTCTCGCTACTAACCTGGCTTCCCCTTACTATTAACCCGGTCACCCCTCGCCTCACTCCTTAACCTCCTACACCCCTCACAATCTTCGTACGACTGACTCCTGGATCCACACCCCTACTTGTCCAATCACCCCCTACTTGTCCAATCCAACCTCTGCTTGTTGATCGCCCCTTGCAACACCCCTTGCAACCACCCCTTGGTGTCCGTAGTCACCCCTACTCTCCTATACCCCTTTATTTTACTAGTATATAGACCCTAAGTAGTTACTTACGCTCCTTACACTATTCTAGTCTACTCTCCAGTGCTTAATTGACTGTGTTTCACCTATTCCTTGTATCACCCAGCTGCCCACGTTGCAGTTAACCCCGCAGCGAGGCCCTGTGCTGACAAATCTGAGCCCATTACCAAAAAAAATTACAGTGGCAAAACCAAATGTATTGCGAACATAAATACATATATCACCTATATAATCACCGGACCACATATTTCCCTGTATTAGCCAGCCTTTCACTGATCTCGTCAACCCATTTGGCCTGTGATGACCATTCAAACAGGGGTTTAGCTGCCTGCCAAAGCTCTACTGCTCTCAACAGATCACTATGTTTCCCGTGAATGTCTCCAAGCTGGAGCATGCATTCAGCTCTACTGTGATGGACATCCATGGATGTGAATCCATCCAAAGCAACAATGAACAAGCTGACTGCTGTATCCTCATCCCCATGAGCAAGGAACACATCACCAAGGAATTGCAGTGCTTTATGGATTTCCAGCTGTGCTTTTGACTTGAGGGAGTATGCTAGAAACACAGTTGTCCAGCTAGACATGTTGGTCGCACCCCAACAGCTAACATCACCAAGTCTCTCCAAACAGTTGGCCACTTTATCGAAATCCTGTCCTCGTGATTCTCTCACAATTTTACAAAACATTGTCTTTGCACTCTGCACATCTCCTTTCCTAGAGAGAGTTCTGCTTGGACCACATCACACAATGAGGTCATTCTGAGATCTTCTACATCACTGAAGATTGCTCTTGCCCGGTCAAGATTCCTCTGTACAACATCTTGAGGTGCATCAATTTGCCCATCAATTTGAGCAAAATTGAACAAGGCAATTGCATGCTTGTAAGGATCTTGATCCAGCCAAACATTTTGGAGAATATGAGCATGGATAATGCGAGCCTGTCCATATTCTGATTTTAACCTGTGGACCTCTGCCTGAAGGATCATGATGCTGTGGTCCAGTTCACCACCAGATAGTCCACAAAGACTCGAAAGATCCCTTGCCCTGTTGCAGAGGGAAATACTTTGCTGGTAATTTCCAAGAGATGTCCAGCAGACAGCCTCTACATGCAAGGCCTTTGCCTCTGTAAATAAATCTGAAGAAATCTTTGCAAGTCTTTGGGACTCATATGCGTGTCCTTGGGCAGCCCGGTGGTCACCAAGGTACCACTTGCACCATGCAAGGCGACACAATGCAAGACACTGTTTTCCGGTGTTCTGCATTGAAATTTCCAATGAGAGTTCAGTTTGACAGATATTTATGGCAGCTGGAAGGTCTTCATGATCCACATAATAGTAAGCTAGGACTCCATAAAATTTACCTGCAAATTCTGTGTGAGTTGGTAAAAATTGATAAGATTACACAACCTACGTTTGAGACCTGGGTCATCAAAGTGATTGAAATGTTCGAGAGCTTGGGTAATGAGTGTACCTGGATCAGAAACAGAAAGCTGTTTCCAAGAATTAATCAACTCCGTGATATAGTAAGCCTCCAGTCAATGATCGCAGGGTGTCGGAAATATCTTGGGGATCTCACTGATCAGTGAAATCATCTCCTGGTTACAGTCCAGACTGAGAGAATTTAGATCACATGTGCAGTAAATGCTGTCCCTTAGGTCTGGATGACCTGGCTTTAGTCCATTGCTGAGGATATTCTGGATGTTCGAGAAATTTGATAATATCTGAGTAACTGCTTGATGAGATCTACTCGCAGAATCTGTTATGTACAACTGGAGAAGGTCTTGAAAGTGTTTCAGAAGAGGCTGAATAATGTGATTTTGAGGAGGCTGAGTCTTGTGCATGTATTCCCTGATAGGTACCAAAGCCTTGAGTCATTTATGCTCATCGACGTAGGCCAAACTGGTACGAGTCAAAGCTGCTTTGCACTTCCAGATATCTTTGATTGGTAATTTGCTTTGGAGCAGCTCCACATCTGAAAGTCCCTCTGGAAGCATTGATAGCAGGCTCAAAAGATCCTGCACCTGAGGTTGAGATAAAATTCTGGGACTTGACAAAGAGAGTGAAATAGATAGATCCAAGTTGTATCTTGTATCATATCCCTCTGAGAGCATTGATGTTTTCTCTGCCTCCCATCTCGAGAGGACTGCAGTGCAGCCTTCAGAATTGGCCACATTGGCAAGAAGACTGATTGCAAGTGGCATGTTGTTTGACAGAGAGAGAACTTTGTCAACCTCTTCTATATTGTGTCCATCATCTGCAATGTCCATGAATATTTTCCTAGCAGCATTTTGCTCTAGTGGCCTCAAAGGTAGCACAAAGGGCCGAGTCCATCGCACTTGGGCTGGTCGTTCTGCTCCTCGCATGGTAATCCGATATAATAATGTTAGCGGAAGGTAAAAGTAGAGGATCTGCTCTGACCATCAAGGCTAGATGCTCTACATCTGTGAGCAAGGACAGAAATGCTTCAATCTTGTTTCGAAATTCAGTTGGCTCCCACAATGTCTCAAGATTATCTAAAATCAGAAGACATGGAGGGCTGCGAGAAAAGCGCTGGACAACTGCATGGGTGAGGTCTTTGCCTGGCTTCAATCCAAGATGGGCCCCAATGATTGCAGCGAGTTCAATTTTGGTTGCTGCAGTATCACAGGCCATGAAATATTGGTGCTGGCCATACTTGGCCATGACTGATGTATGGTGCAAAACAGGTCTTGCTAAACTGGTCTTTCCCATTCCACCTGCACCTAAAATTGCTATCCTTGGCTCTTGCTGACTAAAGAGTTTGAGGATGTTCAGAAGTTCGGATTCTCGGCCATAGAATATCTTCAGCTCCGATGGTAGCATGGAGATGGAATTAGAGCTTTAAATCACTCAGTAATTTGACCTAAGACTATGGCAGAAGCATACCTGTTGTGGGAGCCAGTATAGACCCTGCTTATCTGAATGAAAGATTAGTAATTTACAGAAGTGGTTGAGTTTTCATACAGAGGATGTTCCATCTGAATCAGATGTTTCATTGAGAGCTTCAATCATTTGAAGCACCTCCTCGTGTCTTTTTTTGGCATGTTCTTGCATCTCTTTAACATCAGTTACGAGATCGACGGTGTGAACCTATATTTGGTCGGTCTTCCAATGCATTCACATGGTAAAGAAGGGACTCACCTGGAAAAAATCCAGTTCCTGTTGCAATCCCATCCTGCAATTCTGAAGCAGCATATTGTATTCCCCCTGGCAGAAGAACTTCTTGAATGTGCTCCCATTTTGCTGGGCTTCAACAAACATATGTATCTTATGGAGTGTCCTAAATAGTGGTTACTCAGGATGACCAACAACATCTAGACTCAGGACAAGTACTCAGTGAATCTCCCAATGTGCTTCAGCACAGTTGGTGCCAGTTCTCCACCTGTGTTTGATTTGACGTGGACACTGATAATTGCATTGAGCAACTCGTGAGTTTGCTCCGTGAGTTGAATACAGTCATCCTTCTTTTGTTTGATGGTCTACCATGAATTAGTTATGCAAGGAGAAACATTCATGGGGAACATACCTCCATGTATTTCACGAGTGACTGTGTTGTGGTAGAAATGGCCCCCAAGAATGGGGTCCCAAAACTGTCAGAAAGTATTTCCAGGTATAAAACCCTACAAAGTTTGTTTAAACAATTTGCGTCTCAACGTAAAACCCTGTTTAAGCAATGATTTATTTAATGGTGTTCATCACCGAGGAGAAAATTAGGATGAGGGGTTTAAACCTTGGGATTGAAAAACGGGGTTTAATCAGTGTTTGGATCAAAATGGGATCAAAGAGGATTTAAAGAATGTTCAAACACTGATTAAATACTGTTCAATGGGACAAATGTAAGAATTTGAGGCACCCAGGGGACTTGAACTTCGGACCTCCCGATTTCTCCGCAAATGGAAGGGAGATATCAATAACCAGTACACCATGCAACCGATGTAAAGGGGTGGAGTATTACAGCCTTACTCATGTCTGATTTGAAAACAAGAATGGCTGTTTTAAATCTCAACAAGTGTCGTTGTATTGCTTCCGAACTGTGGACTGAATTCTTTTCAATACCATGTAACCATAGTATGTATCGAAAGAGAGCATGGCAAAGTACTTCCAATACTTCAGTGCCTTTCTGTATGCAACCCCCGTAACAGACAAGGAAATTCAATGACTTGATGCTCGAGTTACTGACTACAGATGAAAGACAAACTGATGTCCCCTTGCAATTTTGGATGCTTTGAATGCATTGAAGGGAATTAGCATGTGAGAGCTTCTGAAGTGACCTTGAACTGCTTAAATATCACGGCTGCTCAAGGTGCGATGGACTTGTACTTTGAAAGAGTAACCTTGCCTGTTTTATGTTCTTCAATGCATTTGTGCACCCATTTGGTAATGGTCCCATAGCTCAGTTGGATCTTACTTCACTGCTTATGAATTGTGTACTCAACCGGTGTGTGTTTGAATCCCACTGTGGGTGTTCCTTTTGTTTTCAACCCGGTTTGAACCAGGATTAAGTAAATCATTGCTTGAACAGGGTTTTACGTTGAGACGCCGATTGTTTAAACAAACTTTGTAGGGTTACTGTCCAGGGTTTCCACTGCAAACATCTTGTAACGTTGTTCAACCGAATTTGAGTAACCATGGCTTGAGGGGACATAGTTGTACTTGTGACACCATAATTTCAGTCAGGCAGTTCTTTATCTCAGCCGCTGTGGGAGACTTCGCACTCATTGGCCATGCATTCTGACATGGAAGTCATCTGAAATCATTGCTCACATCTCGCGACACACGGTCAATCTAGTCCTCGGCATATTGGCAGCTGGGTTTTTCTCTCCCTCTTTCTATTTCTATCCTTATACGGTTGAAGATCAAGGGGTACACGCCACTCATCTGTTCATGTCAACCCTTGTTCGTTATTAGGCTGCTCTTAATCAATTTGGGTTCTGTTAGCAGTGGAGGTTATGGATCATAAACTGAGCACGCGAAGTGATGAAACATGAATTGTTGATGAATCGAACAGGTAGGGATTCCAGGAATGCATAAAACACCTACCGCCATACGCCATCGCGGGAAAGCAGACTCGGTTGCGAGCGCACAACGTTCCGCACGCGCATCGGCATCCGCGCCGTGCATCCCGAAATACACTGCGAGTGACAGATCAAGGAACCGCCCACATCAGACTTTGTGCCAAAAACTTGATCGCACTTGATTTCACTTGATCTGACTTGTTTCGGCCTAAAAAGACCGCAAGTGACAAGTGATCAAGCCAGGTCCGATTTTCCACAAGTGAAAAAAAAACTTTTCTCTACGGGGTGCGGGCTTATTTTTATCCCTTTAGACAACCTGAAGTTTTTCAGATTTTTTGGATTCAAGAGGAAAAGTGTATTCAAGACCAATCAAGTGACAAGTAAAATGCCGAAAGGCTGATGTGCGCATGCACTGACAAAACAGGGTCCGCTCCTGAGCCCGCGATACAACGAAAAGCAGCGCCAGTGCCGGTGCCAGAACACAACGAAATCGATGCACACACACTACTCAGGCCTCCGCGTGCAACAAACACCATACACAATCTATTAGTAGTATATCGCGCTCACACTCCCTGGTTTTTTCCCGTCATTCTAATTCTGCCGCAGTTGAACGTTGAAGATCAAGGGGTACATGTACATGCCACTCATCTGTTCATGTCAACTGTTATTAGGTGGCTCCGAGTCAATTCTATTCTATTCTATTAGCAGTGAAGGTTATTAATATAGAAAGTGATGAAACAATTTTGATGAATCGATTACGTACGCATCCCGCAATACATCGCGAGCGAGAATACGCATCAGGAAACCGCGGACCACATTTCGTCGCGTATATTTATAGGTGAACCAGCCACACTGTTCCGCCGAGTGTTAGGCACCGTATCAGTTCAGCCGAACCCAAGCCCGAATCTCTCCCATCCGGACAACTCTTGCACTGCGTAACGCACTCCCACCAGTGCGCGGTCACACACCGTAAGCACCCAGCAGCATGCAGGGACAGGAAAAGTTTTGGTGCTGGGCTCGTCTCGCGACGTCAGGAAAGTGTCAAAGCACACCGAAACCAATACACACCCCACTCCCAAACACGCCCGCGCCTACATACACGCGGTCTCGGGCCGGCCCTAGGCGCACGCAAAAAACGTCATAAACGATTTATGAGTAGTATCGTGCTCGAGCGTAAATAGCAAGACCCGCACTCGCCACACCGCACCGCATGAAGCTTAAGGCTGGTGTGCCTGGCCCACAGAGAGTATCGCGCATCCACCACTGAGCACGCATCCCATAAGCGCCCATGCTGGAAATAGGCGCCGGCGGCTCCCGCTAGCGCTGGCACTGGGGGCAAGACCCATGACCGTGGGTTCATGGTGTTTGATGGGCAGAGGACGGACACTTGCCATGGCATTTGCCATGGCCGAGCACATTCCCTTTGTCTTCCGGCCCGCCTTTGTTCCGAATCCGTGATGGTGTTGTTGCAATCAAGCTCGGTGTTTATCAAGTTGAGTCGCAAATGAGTTCATAACACTCTAGTTGAACAAGAAATGAGATGATAAAATAAACATCAGAGTGAGCCACCCAAGCCTTATGATATGGCTTGTGCAAACAGGAAGGTCCGGGAATGACTTTCATTTCACGAAAATTCGATGTTTAATAGATTTCGGCCCACAGGAATGTCCACCAAGACACAAATTACGAAGCAAGTTGTGAGATTTTGGTAGAATTTTTGGTAGAAATCTTGCCGAGAGCTTCAGCAAAATATAGAGTGAGTTGCTGTTGGCCAGTCTCAATTTCGCTCTCCCCCCGCCACATACCATCTCGTAGCCTACATGTGTCGTGCTCCATCTCCGGCAGGAGAGGGAGAAATTCTGTGTGAGTTCTCTAGGGCTTTTTTGCCATGCAGAAGCTCGAGACCTCCCAGAGATGTCCTCAGCAATCTTCACTGTGTAAGAAAGACTTCTTTTGGAAGATGATGTGGATAGAACAGTAAGCCCAATTGATCATTTTGAAACCGCTTTCAGAAATCCAGGGGGATCCTCCGAGACAACTCCTGTAGGTGCCGACATTCGGGTGAGCCTCCAAACAAGCCTCTTTTGGCAGTTATCTTTGTTGCGCAGGCTGAAGTTTTTACGCAAAGAGTCTTACCTGTACTGACACTGGTTGAACATTTCAAGTTTTTTGGTGAAAAAACTAGTGAAAAATGTTTTGAATTTTACAGCAATTTTTCAGTGAAAAACCAAGTGAAAAACTTGTAACTTCTTCATGAATTTTTTGAACTTCAAAACTTTTTCAGCACTTTTTCAGAAATTTTTCACAAGGTTCAAAAAGGTCACCAAAATGTTTCAAGTTTTTCACCTACTTTTTTGGTGAAAAATTACTGTAAAATTCAAAACATTTTTCACCAAAAATTTCAGTGCAAAACTTGAAATGTTCAACCAGTGTGATTACTTTTTTTAAAGCCAAACGACTTAACTTGGCAATATTTCACCAAACTTCTGCTATTGTATCCTAACTATGGTGGTGGGCTTTGTTTTAGGTCCGAAGACTGAAACTCCGATCATTTCTCCCTTTGTTCTCCTCCTTTGTCTCATAAGCGCCAAGGACATCTGCCGTGGCAAATGCCATGGCAAGTGTTGGTGCTCTGCCCATCAACCACCATGAACCCACGGTCATGGGTCTTGCCCCCAGTGTGGTCTCGCAACTTGTGCCGGCCACACAGCGCGCGTCGAAGGGCATCGATAACGCATCCAAGCCCTCGGAGAATGAAGGATACTGCGTGGCGCGCGCTGGGAGAACAAGGAATAATGCCGAGGACGCACCACAGGCCATGGCAGAGACGAAGTGGTCGAGCGACTGGCAAAAGGCGACTGACGATGGCGGTGGGGTAGATCTATAGGAGCGTGGGTGAGTGGAGGTGTCAACGATGAGAAGTAGAAAAAGTAGGGGGAGGAAGAGGAAGGCAAAAGCAAAGGAAGGCGGATCGGACTCATTTGCGCCCCAGTAGCCCGCGCCTTAGCATCAGCACCAGACGTCCCTGGAAGCGTCGACGGTGAGAAGCGCTCCGAGCAAGAGCCCCCGGCGCCAAGGGAATGAGCAGTGCGACCAGGCCCGCCACGTCGACATCCGTGGGCCGTGGCGTCATCAACGGAACGCGCTCAATCCGTGGACCCATGGTATCAAAGCCCTCCGGGACGCGTCATCAAGGCCTACGGACACGACCATCGGTGTGTGAAGGCTGCGTCGGTTTCCGCGCCCTCGAGTTATGCCACATGGGTGTCGAGGAGAGAGGGGGGAGGGATGGGAACGAGGGACTGATGCGGCCACTAGGGAATAATACACACCTTGAGTATATTATCCCGCCCACCGGAGACGAGATCTTCGTCTCCACGAGCCCAATGTGCGATTGGCTTTGACGCTGACTACTGCACACTGTGGCTGGGGCTGGAAGATAGGACGTCGAACCGCCTCTGCTGAAGCGTCAGTACATCGTTTGGAGCTCGCAGGAGAGAAGAGAAGCATTAGAGATGGATGACGAGAGCCAGACTGCCTTCGCATTCCCTCGGTGCCCGCCACATCTGCGTCCACACCACGTTTCATCGACCACACCGTGGCCTCAGCTTCATGGACTGCTTCCGCTGGTACGACGGCGGGAGCGGCAAACGACGCGTGCAGCATATTGCGGGTACGGGTGCGGACGAAGCTCGCAGAGAGCCGTGTGATAGGGCAAGAAGTCGCCTCCAACGCACTGCCGATAGCCACATACAAGTATCGGCCCAGGAAGCAAAGACATTGGGGCCGCGAATACATCTCCGTGCGCGATGGATGTGGATAAGGTCTCCGCCGTCCAGGCGCAGGAGCAAAAAGGAAGACAAGATAGAGGCCGGCGCTCACCGTAAGCAATGCGAACGCCTCGCATTAACTGAAGTGCGCTGCGATCGCACTCTTGACCCGTGAATCGCTCATGCAGGCTGCTAAGGTGGGTCGATGCCACGGCACTGGCTGCAAGAACCCTTCGTGTGTGGCCATTAACGTGAAACAAAGACGCGGAAGTCCACCACGTACCTCAAAAGTATCGCGCAAAGATAGTTTCTGCGGTACTGTTGTTCTCTGGCTTCAGGTCTCGTTATGGGTCACTAACAGAAAAAAAAGCCAAGAACTGTGAGACGACGAAAAGACGATAATGAATTCTACATAATTTCACCTGCTTGCACCACGATATCCCCGGCTCGCGAGAACGAGAGACAAATTTGGGTCGAGCCATCTCAGTGCTGGGAATAATTCACAGGTTGCTTGTAAGAACCCAAAAGAGTCTCGAGTTTGGGATGAGCAGTTTGGCAGTCGGGGAGATTGGAAATATGCTGGAACATGATGGCCGCGGAGAATGAAATTCGTTGATAGCCGAATACGGCGGTTATGAGCGTACCAACGAAACAGTTCAGTCTTTCGATCTACAGTACCCGACGTAGGTCTCAATTATTATTATTTTGGGTTCCCGGGATGTTGGAATGACCGGTGTCAGAATGCCAAAGTCAATAGAGCATATTCGCAACCCCCAAAAAACGACAGCCAAATTTCCGCTATCACTCATCATCGAGCGGCCGTTTGCTCAGCTCAATTCAAGTCCAAAGTCCATTCCTAAGGCGGAAAAACTCACTTGAAGCCTGGCGAGCATGTATGGTACATTGCCTGTGCATATGTGAAAAAAAATGGGTATGGGAGGATGTGTGTTGCATTTTTGGTGTATGTTATCGGTCTCTTCCGGTCACCAATTTCCATTTTGGGTGTTACCAAAATTTCGCTATCAGCCCATCAATTTTTGTTAACTTTTGTGATTTGGGCGTTTTTGGGGACTGCGAATATGCTCTAATGACCATTTTTTTTTTCTGGAAGCTGGTACAAATCTGCAGGTACTTACAGTGGAATGTGTTGTGGGATACATTCAAGGTAATAACAGGTAGCCGGCGTGAAGGGAACGAGGCGCTATCGCCGCCAGGGTTTTGATGAGGCTATCAGTGCCTGCAAGGCTCAGACTGGCAGATACATATGCATGTATGAGCTAGGGCTGTGCGCCATGCCCGTCGCGCCGGTTCTACAGGTTCAGTGCGACGGGTAGCCGTTCCGTCGCGCTCTTCGACTGCGTTTTTGATGGCCGTGCCCGTCGAAAACGGCCGTCGACGGGTCGATGGGTCCAGAAAACACGCTATACTCGGTCATATGCGATGTACTGTAGTATTTAAATCACTTCTCCCGGGGCTGTGACCTGTGACCGCAAGATTCGAACTTTGGTTTTCGAAAATGGGGTGACTTGGCCGTGACATCCAAACAAACTTCGAAAATCCGTACCCCATGGATTAGCATGGATTCCCGCCACCGTCGCGACAAGCGGGCTTCCCGACATTCTGAGGATCCCAGGAGGACAGGAGAAGTGCTGCCGGCCCGCGACCTAACAGTCATCAATTTTCAGCTCCCATCGCAGCGCAAATCCACCACTTTTGCCAATGCAAAACAAAATTGGCATCTCGTGAGAGCCTGAGGGATTGAATGCGGAAATACGCCTGTACGCGCCGCGCGCACGAAAAATGGGTTTTTTGCGGGCCTTTTTCGGCTTTTTCGTGACTGGTTTTGCACCTTCGAAAATCCCGTCGGTGACCCGTGACAGGTTCGAAAATTTTCGGGCCCTGTGACGCGTGACATTCGAAGTGATTTAAATACTACAGTATAAGCCTTTTGCAAGGCATGTTTCATGAACAGGTTACACAGTTTAGGCCACACCTTACGAACTTTAGTTTGAGTTGTCGAAATGACGGCCGTCACGTGACGGACCGTTCCGTCCAGGTCCCGTCGAAACGACGGCCGTGCCCGTCGACGGGACGGCGCACAGCCCTAGTATGAGCGCTCAGCAGGCAGAACAGATTTTAATCCGGGACGCAAACATCAAGGAAGTGACCACTTTGAGTCTTTACTCAGCCACATCTTCATCTACTTAATGACCTTTTTTTTTGGCCGAGCTTTGCCCGAGTTCAAAGATCAAGAACTCAGGGCAGCATTCGAAGTGGTGCACATTCTAGAACCCGCAGATTGTCACTCTGGACCTGAAGGTACCATGATGTTGATTACCGAACTCGGAGCGGTATCAGTACCCGGGGCACTGCGAGGTTCTTTATGCTTTACCTCGAGTCTGGACAGTGAAATGTCTCATTCAGACAGATCCAGGAACACAGCAATCACACCGATTAGATATGGCACGACGAAAAACAGGCCGCTGAAAGAGGAGAATAGAAACTTGGGATGCGAACCGGATTTTAACTCGAGATGCAGGCATCTTATAAATGTGCTCCAGCCCGATGGCCCGGGCCCCTCAAGGGAATAATGTAACTGCGCGCAAGCCGTGACACCGGCTGCCAAAAGATTATAAAGAAGCGCGACCGATACGTATAGCTTCCATTTGAAAAGTCTGTCGTGTGTCAAATGCAAGCCAAATATCCATCACATTTATTTCTACTCTAGGCTTCGAAAAGATCGTTCAGGACACGATCTTGACCAGAATGCTCCACATCTTTTTATGCGGTGTTTGGCAGTGCTTGCGATCGCGACATGCGACTGTTAATCCTCTCTTTCTATCGGCTACCAGTGGATTCTTCCAGCGAAGTACAGTCTAATTGATATGTCTTCGATTACCGCTTTCTGGCAGCCGCAACTTGATAAGTATCTCCGATTACATTCTGGCAGCGGTAACTACTTTCTTACCGGTTAGCGTTGACCGGTCCATGTCTTTCGGTGCTCAAATAGGGCATTCATCCACAAGCTACCTTGATCCGTTCACACGAGTCCCATCGCAAGGAACCGATTCCCCTTGTTTTTGACGCGTCTCCTTGTTTTGAATGCCTATAAAATAGAGACTCTTAGAGAGCCCTCCTAGACTCACAACGGTCTGACAAGTCATCTCAATGGCTCACCGTCCTGGCCGTTCCTGGCTTTTTTCTCTCGCACTGGCTCATGTCTGTCTCTGCTGTAAATGTCTCGCGCACAGAGCACTAACTCAGCAAGCTAGTTACTGTCTTTTTCCCATGCTTTTTCAGGTTCCCAGCGTCGGCAATCCGTTCCGACCACTCTTCCTGGGAACTGGTCCTCAATCGGGTGTTATACGTGCGTTTGGTTCCCTGCTTTGGTAGTGCTTGACCGACTAGTTGTTCTCAATTGTACAGTGATAACGGCGGAGCGCGTACTTTAGCTGGGGCGACCTTCACCGATCCAGTCAATATGACAGTGGAGGTAAGAGTTACCTCTTTCACTGTCTCTTCCTCAATAACGCCCCGTTTTAAGAACTGCATCAACTTCTGTGACTCTAAACAGTTTATTTTCGCAGGAGTCGAGTTCATGGTGAGCCACCTCGTCCGTGTCGAACGAATGAACATTCACCTGATCTCCGCCATGAAGCAAGAATGCTGTGGGTCTTTAAATTTATCTGGGAGATCTGTCGCTGACAGAATAAACATCTAGATTGTGATAATTTCATCGAAAACTCCGCCACGAACGTTTCCTTGACAGAGTGTGCGGACCCCTGTTCCGGAAATTCTGATCAGTCTTGCGGTGGTGGGGGTCGGTTAAACGTGTTCTGGAGTGGAGCCGTACCGCCTCCGCCTCCCACGATTCCTCCGTCAATCGGAAAGTGGGAATCTCTCGGATGCTATAGGTGACTCCGGTTGGGATCTCGTCAGTATATTCAGTTGACCACGACTCAGCGACAACCTAAATGGTCAAGGACGTTCCCTCGTCAACAAGGTTGATGTTGTGGGCCAAGTTTCCCTCGAAACTTGTACTGCTGCGTGTTTCAACGCCGGCATGCCTTCTCAGGTAAACCCTCTCACGCATTTGTTTCATTTCATTCTCACGAACACGTCTTCAGGTGCCGAATTCGCAGACGAATGTTGTGAGTGCTCTTCCTAAACCACATATCGCCTATGATCCACCTTTTTTTGGCAGATTGCGGAACAGCCATCGTAAATGGAGGTGTTATTGAAGCTGTCTCGAGCTGTAATATGCTATGCCAGGGCAACAGTTCAGAATTGTATGTTGATTTTCTGGTCAGCGAATTACCTCACGCTGATCTGGTATGGCAAGCTGCGGAGGTCCAAACAGATTGACGGTGTATAATTACACTGGTGACGATCTTCCTCCGCCCCCCGTGGGTGGCGGCGGTGGCGGCGGTGGCGGCGCAGCAGGTGGTGTTACCGCAATCGCAACCGATCTTCCCAGCCCATGGTCGTATGTGGGATGTTTCGTGTAAGTAATGGCTGAGTTTCAATCCCTGTCTCCTCAAATGAATTTCAGTGATAATGCCAATGGCCGAGCCCTCGCCACCCAGCTGCCGGACAATGTGAATTTGACGATGGAATCTTGCGTTGCCAGCTGTGCCGCTCAAAATTTCACCATTGCTGCTGGAGAATTTTCTGTAGGCAAATCGTTCTCACCATGATCGGATTAACTAAATAATCCATGATCAGATTCAATGCTGTACGGATAACTTGTTTGCGCTTTGAGAATGTCCTGACATACTCCCTGGCATTCAGTCTGTGGGAACGAATTGATAGACGGTGCTGTGGCCGCCCCGCCAAATGACTGCAACAGCGCGTGTGGGGGAAACTTGACGTACGTGTATCAGAAATCTCCGTACGTCGTTTGAAGTTAACGGTCTCACAGTCAGGCCGTAAGTGTTTTTAAGATATTTCCGGACCAACTTCAATAAGCTTTTACAAGTGCGGCGCCGGTAGTCGCCTCTCCGTATACTCGACCACACAAAATATTACCATTCTACCAATTCCGGTTCCGCAGAACTCCAGCATACCAGGATCGTGGTCGTACCAAGGTTGTTTGTCGTATGTGGATTCAACCAGTGCTGCTCCTTGTAAAAAAAGACACTAACCGGCTACTGCGCTTGGCAAAGTGAGCCCGACAACAATGGGCGCGTTTTTCCTTGGCAGCTTGAGGATAGCAATAACAACTCGGCCACTACTTGCCTCAGTCAGTGTGCAGCATTTGGCTACACCGCCGGTGGAATGGAATTTGGTAAGTGAACTCCTTTTCCTGTTTCACGTTGGTACTTATCTTCCTAGGTATCCAATGCTGTGAGTTTTTCAACTTAATGCCTAAACTAAAACTCAAAATCCTAGTCTGCGGTGATGTGTCGGATGTCACCGCCAGCGGAGTGTCCTTGGTTTCCGAGGACCAGTGTAATTTGGCCTGCCCAGCGGACCCCATCCATCTCTGTGGTGGGGGCCGTAGAATCCAATACTATGTTTGGACTGGTCCGGCGCATGTTTGGCATACACCAGAAGTCACTGGTCGCTATGAGGTAAATACCATACCCTAATTTTCTGTGTGAATTTCGCTTGATATTTATTTTATTCAGTTTTTCGGTAAGCTTCGAAGTCACACTTTCGCATGTGGTCTCTGAGTCGTGTTTGTCTTCCTTAGTTCCTGGGTGAGTGAAGTTTTGGACTGCTTCGACGGCACCTAATATTTTTTCAGTCTAATCACTCCCCTGATCGCAACCGTCGGGATCAACAACAAGGTTACTTTTCTTGAAAAAAACCCATCGGAACCGTGAGTAGTTCAGTTGGTTGACACCTCTGAAGGTGAAACAAGGTTTCCAGATCCCCCAACGGCACTGGGGCATATGAGTTGGACCTTAGTCTGACTAGCAACTTTTCGTCGGCTTGGCGGGAAATGCACGTTAAATCAAATGTGTTTTGTTCTGGCAGTATTATCCTACCAGACAAAGCTGGCCGGCAGCTCAACGTAGGAGGATGGTCACTTGATTCAACCCAGGGAGTTCGCCTCTATACCCCCGACGGATCTCCTGGTGTAAATGGCACAACAGATTGGGAAGAGGATTTTGGAGAACTGCACCTGCAGAGACAACGATGGTACCCAAGTGCGGCGTTCCTCTCGTCATTTGATTTATTTTTATAAAAACTCTCTTGCTAGCTGCTGCAATGCTTCCAAATGGCACGGTAATGGTCATGGGCGGCGAAACGGGTGCCAATGCTTGGCCGGAACCGAACGTGGAAATTCTACCCACTCCCGAGGGCGGAGATACGGTCATCTTCTTGGAATGGCTCAATCGCACCGACCCAAACAATCTATATCCATTTGTCTTTGTACTCCCCAGTGGCAACATCTTCGTCGGTGTGTTGTTTCTCCTCGCATCTGAGATTTAATTCAATTTTTGCGTCAGTCTACTATAATGAAGCCCGCATCCTCGATCCACTCACGTTCGACACTGTTATTCAACTTCCGAATATTCCTGCATCTGTTGTCAGTGGTAAGTATGGTCCGATTTTAGCACATTTCACCCCATTGAGTTTGTTTCAAGTCTTGGGTGGACGCACTTACCCGCTAGAGGGTGCTGCAGTGATGTTCCCACAGCATGCACCATATACTGATCCATTGGAGGTTTTGGTCTGCGGCGGTAGTATTCCGGGACCTAATATCGCGCTTGACAACTGCGTTTCCATCCAGCCCGAAGTTGAAAACGCCACTTGGGCATTGGAGCGAATGGTGGGCTAAACTCGTCACCGGGATTGGATATCTTCTTGGACTAATATCTTTCATCATAGCCGAGCCCGCGAGTAATGCCATGCATGGTCGGACTTCCCGACGGAACATTCCTTATCCTGAACGGGGCCGTCCAAGGCGTGGCCGGATTCGGTCTGGCCCGCAACGGCAATTTCGGCGCCCTCTTGTATGATCCCACCATGCCATTCAATCAGCGAATCTCCATTCTCAACACAACTATCGTTGCTCGTCTATACCATTCTGAGGTATGTTTCTGAGTCTTCAACCGAAAAATGTATCAATTTGAACTTCAATAGGCCGTCCTCCTTCCCGACGGCCGTGTATTAGTATCTGGATCCGACCCAGAGGATGGCGTCAATCCAGAGGAGCTCAGGATCGAAGTTTGTATCTAGTAAAGACCGATATCCTTTCCCTGACCGCGTACTAGGTTTACATTCCTCCCTATCTGGCACGAGGTCTCACCCAACCGTCGTTCAACATCACAGACACCGATTGGGCCTATGGAAGTCAACATACCATCACTGTCACTCTCCCCCACGGCTCTACTTCCACGATGAAAGTCTCTCTCATTGCGGGTAAGTGCGGTTGCCAATGGTGGCGAGTCTCTCACCGTGGCATGCTTTAGCGACATCATCCACGCACGGAAACACCATGGGAAGCCGGACGATCTTCCCCGCCTTTAGCTGTGTACGCAACACATGCACGATAACCGCGCCTCCAAACGCATTTGTCTCTCCTCCGGGATGGCATCAATTGTTCATCCTGGATGGACCTACCCCATCTCACTCTTCGTGGGTTCGAATTGGCGGTGATCCTGCAGGAATTGGCAATTGGCCTGATCTCCCTGGCTTCACCGTCCCAGGAGTGTCGACATAGATTGTGGACAGAACAGTATCGGTCGGTGTGGACATTAGTCTCTTATAAACAGACACTTATTTGAGCTCGTACCTCGCTTTGTTCTAACCTGTACATTCTCTGGGACAATGTTAATGCTTCTTCTATTTATCCCAAAGTAAGGGGACAGGTGAAGATGGGTACGGATATCGTTGTTATACAGAAACAAGAAATAAAATTATAATACAGATTGGTGTTAAAGTCTAGTCTCTCCTAGACCAGAATGATGGTGAAACAAGGGATCAATCCGCCGGATCCGGCGGATTTCGCTGTCAAGGGCTTAAGCCCTCAAGTCACCATTGCTTAAGCCCACGTCACTTGCATTGAGCTTCAGGCTTCTCAACATCTCTGCCTTAAGCACTCAAAAATCCTACTGTCTTAAGCCCATCACCAGCTTTGTGAAGCTTAAGCCAGCAATATTGTGATCACTTAAGCCTCACCAAACGTTGTCACTTAAGCCCTCATGAACGTTGATGGCCTTAAGCTCTTGCCCTAAGTGCGACTGAAGCTCCTACAAATTTTTGGTGGACTTAAGTCACTCCTGTCCAATGAAGAGCTTAAGCCAACCAACATCTGGTTGGCTTAAGGTGCCAAAAATCTAACATTGCTTAAGTACGGACTTAAGACAGGGTTTTATTTTGCAATGTGCTTAAGTCGATAGCTTAGACCAGAGAACATACGACTTACTTAAGCTATTCTATTCTTGCATGCTTAAGCCTGAACATATTCGGACTTCTTAAGCCCTTTGAAAGTAAAGGAAAAAATATATACCACGGGTCTCCAAGGCCGATTCATCCGGTGGGTAGCCGTCCTGAAGGCCTATGTGAGCCGTGGGGTAAGGCGAGGGCGGGGCGAGCTCGGAGGCAATATGACCGGCTGTGTCAGCCGGGTTGACTCAGTTATTTGAACCCGCTGTCGCCACGCAGTATCTGCAGGTGAGGGAATCCGCGCCGCGCCGCCGCCGCTCACTGCATCTCTCTAGTTGCTTGCTGTCTTCCCCGCGCCTACCCATCACCCATTGACGCCCACCGTGCCTTTTGTAGCCGCATGCCGTTGCCCCGACACCCTTCCTAAATTCGTTGCAGGTGGGTGAACCTGCGTGACGCTCTCGCAGTCGATGCTCACCACCCTCCTTTCCAGTCGCAGTACCATCTCACCGTGCCCAGCGTCCGCCGTTGTCACCATCCAACCACGACTGCAGGTACGTAGCCCTGCGCCGCACCGTCGCTGTTGTTACTTACCGCGGCTCTTTAGCTGCTCGCCGTCCGTCTTCCCCGCGCTCTCTCATCGCCGTTGATGCCAACCGCGCACCACAGTCTGGGGGAGTGATGTATCAGATTCCGCTAGAAAGAGAAGTGCAGTGATGTAAAAAAACCGCTCATTAGAGATGTAAAATGATACATCACCTCAGAGGCGGTTCCTAATCGGGAAGCCGCGGAAAATAAAAGAAACAGAGGGCGAGGTTCGAACCAAAAGACAAATCATATATTACATAATACAAACGCAACATAACCAACTGAGCTAAGCAGAACATGTTAACAATACAAAAGTAATACAATAGTAGACGTGTTCTAGGGTGCATAATAAGCTTAAACACCCACCTTACAAGGGCTAGGGCAAGCTTGCTTGCCCTAGCCCGGGTCTCCACAGTGTCTTTCGCAGTTAGGGTTCGGGCGGTTAGGGTCTGGGCTAGGGTCCGGGTTCAGGTTAGCGGTTAGGTTCGGTTCGGTTAGGGTTAGCAGTTAGGGTCAGGGAGGTATATTGAAATGTTGTTGAGGAAGAGGGATGATATAATGTCTGGAATCTAAGTTTTGTAATGGGTCAATGGTGCAGTTGGTTAAGGTGCAGCTGGTTATGTAGTTATTTGCTTGGTGTGGGTTCGAGCCTTGCATCTTGTACTCTTTTTGCGCATTTTCATTACTGTAAACGGAAGTGCCTCTGAGCTGATGTATCATTTCACCTCTGTAATGAGGGGCATTATTATAACACTGCACTTCTCTGATTTACAAGTGGTGATGTATCAAAACCCCATATACGCCTGAACCGCGGCCATCCGTCTGCCCTGCCGCCCGTCCTCAAATCCGCGCAGGTACGTCCACCTGCACACCGCTCCTGTCATCACTGCGCCCTGCTTCCCAGTTGCCCACGCAGTTCCATCTCTCTGCACACAGCGTCCGTGATTCTGTGTGACCACACCCTCCAAGCACTATCGCAGGTACGTGCACCCACACCGCTCCCCCACCGTTGTATCTCATCGCGACTCTGCAGGTCGTCGCTGTCGCGCATCACCGCGCCCCCCTCCCACTGCAGTTCACGCCCACTGCACCTGTCCCGCTTGCTCCGCCCCACGGCAGGTATGTGCGCCCGTGTCGCCCCGTCGTCATGGTGGCTAACCGTGGGCCTGCAGGTCTTCAGCGTCGTTCATCCCCACGCCTTCACGCCGTGGTTCTGTGCCACCGCGTCCTCCAAGCACCACTGCCGGTACGTGAACCTGCATAACGCTCTCTCGGTCGATGCTCACCGCCCTGCTTCCCAGTCGCCCCCCGCAGTGCCGTCGAGATGATGCGGTGCGTGGTGAGCGGGGTCATCTCACCGCACCCTGACTCGCCCGAACTCCACCTCACCTGTTACATGCATCGTGAACGACTGTGATTCCGAGCTGCGGGCCCTCACTCTCCCGGTCCAATGTTGGACTTCGTGATCGAGCGCCAAAAGGTGCATTGTGCCCTGCCTGTGCCCATGATAGTCCAAGCTAACATAGACCGGCAGCACACGCACGCACGCAAGAGGAGGTCAAGGAGGTCGCCTTGCATCGTGCGCTTTGTCGACCAGGCCCTCGTACGCTACACACACCTATGAGCGCTAACTAGATCCACCTTTGCTCATTTGCTCAGGTGTGGGTGCCGCCAGCCTGATCCATGTATGCGCGCGGTGCGCGCGAGCTGCCCGCTCGTTGCCCCGTCTCGCCGCCAGCATGGCCGGCCTTGCCCAGTCCATCCACCCAGACACGTCCCAGCGGCTGCATCGTGCGCGCCCAACTGCGAGACTGTGGACGTGCTGCCGTCAGCGAATGACTAATGGAACTGGGCGTTAAGACATTGATGTCTTAGCGCCCGTCATCTGAACTGGCCCGCCAGTACTATGCAATACTGTCCAGCATAGTACTGTATAGCTGCATCGGTTTTCGTGATGGTGCAACCTACCTGAACCATGTCCTGGAAGCACACCAATGTGAGAAGCACGATGTTCCCATACGGGCTGCATGCTATTTGTGGTTCTGTGATGCAACTGCTGTAGTACT
Source organism: Mycena sp. CBHHK59/15 (assembly GCA_029204085.1). Classification (NCBI taxonomy): domain Eukaryota; kingdom Fungi; phylum Basidiomycota; class Agaricomycetes; order Agaricales; family Mycenaceae; genus Mycena; species Mycena sp. CBHHK59/15. The sequence goes on along the minus strand of JARGXW010000141.1, from coordinate 241,169 downwards.
ACATGCACGTCTCCCTGTGCTTACGATTGCATGTATTACAGCTTAAGATATGCACACATATAAAACTCGTCAAAAACCTCACTTCAAGCTTGGCCTTTGCAGTGAAATCACGGGATTCATTCTGGATTGCTTAAGAACTTCACCCTCTCCGACTTGCCATGGTTGTATGGTCTGAGCTTAAGGTGTCATGTACATGGTCAACTATACAGTTCCAAGCCACCAAATAGTTTTAGCTCTGTCCCGCCCAGTTACCTCCAATGGACGGGACATTCGATGCCCACCCCTTGATTCCTCCACTGGGCACCAACCCTCCTGCGCTCCTCACCGATCCCTGTACGGTCTGTGACAAGCATAACCTCGTTTCTCCCAAAGTTTGCGGTGGTCGATTCACGGTAGCCAACAAAGGTCGCGTTTATCAGCATGTAAATCTTCGTGGCTGTATTCTTCAATACTCTGTCTTACATATGGCCGTAGTGCCCTGACTGGACGTACGCGGGAGAATCGAGTAAATGCCGAGGGTTTATTTGGTGCGATGATTTACCTCGACAAAATGCGGGGACAGTTGTTTGCACTCCTGGATCTGTTGCTCGTGACTGTGCTGGTCCTGCCTGTGCACAAAAGCAAAGGCCAAGCACCTCCAACAAAAGCTGCATACATCGGTTCTGCATGTCATGTTGCAAGGCTGCTTTCCGCAGCGCCGATTCTGAGGGAGTTCGCTGTAAAGCTGCCAACCACTCTGAATTCAGATCTGTCACGCCTATTGCTCTTGGTGGTACTCCCACAACTCCTGTATCATCGACTGGGTCGGCGTCTTCTGCCTCTAATTTTGAAGACCCATGCACTCCCACTCCCCGACGTTCTTACGCCAAAATGCTTGATCCCAAATATGCTGCGAAGCTGGAGCAGGATGGATTCGAATTTCCTGCCGCAAACAGTGCATCAGCCCAGCGAAACAAATATCGGGTGGAAGGCCTCACTACGGTGACTGTTATATGGTGGTCCAAGGTGTGTATGATCGAGTCAACCTCAACCTGTGCTGAACGTGGCTCTATAGGATGATTGCCCTCCAGAACGATTCAGTGTAGGATGCCCTCACTTCCCGCAATTTCACCCCAAGGATAGTGCCGCAATCCAAGCCACGCTGCAGCTCACATCTGCTCAGCTTTCCACGTACACCGCACATATTGATGGAAATTGGACTAGCACCGATCAATCCCAGTGTCTCAGTAAACCAAGCAGTACAATACTTCTCCGATCTCTGGGAGTGACAAAATGTTTCGGACTGGAATCTTTTTTGCCTTCAAGTCGCAAGTGTTCAGCATCTGTTACAGAACTTGAGGTTCGTCCAGCAACCCGAGTCAGAGAAAATAGGTGTGTGGTCGTACTTCGTATTCTCCATTCTCAGCGACTCAAGATGGCTAACAGTCCAGACTCGGACTCGCTGTCTGGGGTTGAAGATCCGGCTGTTACGCCTACACCGGCTCCTTCAGTCTCATTCACTTCACAAGCAAGGTAAATAAATTTGGTTACCACACTGGCCTAACACTGAGACAACAGTCATAGCTCTAACATGCCGGTCACCAATCTCCATGATGCACAATCCATTCCAGTCAACAGCTGGCCGCTATTATACACTTGCGATATGGCGGACGGTTTCCGCCACATTTCCCAGCTCCAAAGCCAAGACCTCAAAACGGAGGCTGCTTATTGTTGTGTCTTTGCTAGGCCTTGGAAGTCAAGCACGTACAGTGAGAACTTTCGGACTTGGCAGGGCGCTTCAGAAGAATTGAAAGCTGCTTTCATCTCAAAGGGTAGAACTAGCGGTGGAGAGTGGAAGGTGTTCCGAGCAAAATGTAGGCGCCCCGCATAAGTCGAAAGAGTAGATTGAGGGGCATTACAACAATAAGGTAGGTAGGTAGGCAGTATTTCCGGCGCGTATTGTCATAATAAACCAATTAGTGGGCCTACATTACATTCGGCTTGTCAGTATGCCACAGAAAATGTTACGCATGTCTGCATTTGGAACCCACTTTTCTTAAAAAAGATTGACGACTCTAGCAAAATGGCTAAGACATATCTCACTGCAAAAAGCTTGTAAGATAATTTCAGACCTATCATAGTACTAGTCCCCTTGATGATCTTGTCTTGTAGGCGTTCAGTCCCTCTACCGAAGCTGAAGGTATGCCACATTCCCAGTGCCGATGATGTAGCTCACTGGTTAAATTTTCAGGCCTTGCTGCGTGTTCATTTCTGTGTTGGGCGCCTTCTTGAAAGTCCCGAAACACAAGGAGCAGCACTCAGTCTGATTTTAAATGCCAAAATTGCAGTGGACTTTGAGGCATTGGCATCTGACACAAACACCGCAAACCTAACTCCCGTTGAGCGGTTGGTGCAAGAGTTTATCAATGCAAAACTCATGAATGGTGTTGGGCCAGTGAGTTTTTCTTGAACACGGCACGCAGTACCCAGAAGCTCATTCTCTGCAAAGGACGGTGATTTATCAGACTTGAGTGATGCACCAAGCCATGTCAGCGCTATACACAAGCCCAAGCCAGGTGGCACCAGGACCAGTGCGAGTCATGTGGCAGACAGGGATCCGACAGCAAGCCCAACAGCAAGCCCGACTGCAAGCCCAACCGCAAGTCCGACAGTGAGGCCGACCGCAAGCCTGCCAGGGAGCCCCCTGGCCATGGATGACAGCTTTCAGGAGACCGGCCTTTCCATTTATATTGAGGACCAGCGCCTGCTCTCATCTATCGGAAAGCAATCCTTCGTCTCAAAATGCGGGGTCACTGCCGTTAACGTTTCACGTGAGGACAATGCTTTCACTGCTTTGCAGACCATCGACTTCATAAAAGAGTGGAGGAGCGGCCCATTATGTGAAAGGCTTAGACAGAAAGTTGGTGAGGCCCAGATCAAAGGTACACCAGTTCTTAAACAAGTGGCGTAACACCAGCTGAACAAATTGTAAAGATCCCTTGTTCTTGTCATTCACAAGGGCAAGGGGTGCCGCGGTAACTGCGAATACCCTGGTTCCATTAGCGTATGGCAAGATGCGTGAATCAAGCTCAGGTTCCCGGAAGTTTACCTTCACAACCCAGACTTCCCTTATCCCACTTGTTTGGGATGAAACTCGCAGCGAATGGTTTCTTGGGGTGGTTGTCCAAACCAAGGATCAATTAACACCAAAGCAGTCAGCCGTCTTCTTCCCAACGTCAGCCAAACCGTCTGGGGCACTGGAGAAGTTGGATGAGAGCCTTCAACGCCTCAAACATTTGAAGGGCTCGGATAAAAGTGGTGGCGATAATGAAGACCTGCCACGTCCCACAGCTTCTGCCAAGCGGCGCCTTCTCTCGGTTAGCAGCCAAGAGGGCGAGATGTCTGACAGTGGTCCTCTGGCAGTGGATCTCAAAGTGAACAAGACAGAGAAGCCTTTGAGGAAACGATCTCGTCCCCTTCTGAGCGCCACACAGAAGAAGGAAAACAAAAAAGCTGCTGCGGAGAAGCTGGAGAGGAAGAAGGTAGAGATGGATAGCTTTCTCATGCTGAAGACGCAGGACAACGCTGCTGTGCAAGCGATCCGTGACCATGATGGCAAGAGAAAGCTTCCAGCGTACCAAGTCAGACTTTGGGCGAGAAAGGTGAATGAGATTGTTGAGAAACATACAACCTTGGATGATGAAGACGAAACTCCGATCACCTTGATTGCCATCCAGAAGTTCCTCGGGAAGGGGAAGTCATGGGTGAGGCAATGCTTAGATCTGGCTGCTTTGCTGGACGACACCAGGGATTCAATGTTTCAAGGTATCATTGACTGTCACACCACTAGCGCAGTAGGGGGAGTGAAAAGTCTTCTAGACGGCTTGAATGATGCTGTCAAGGATGAAGCAGCGTCCAACAAAGCAGAGGCCGATGCAGCAGTGCATGAGCTCAAAGCTGCCCAAGATATGGAGGACATAATAGCTGCTGGGCTTCGGGCCAGGCTGACGTAGTGGGATGAAAGCTGGGACTTGCGGCAAGTCTCATTTAGTTATACTGTGGCACAGATTTTATTGCAATCATACATGGCAGGACTCTTGATAAGGCACCCACGTTAGGTATAAACACTACGTACTGGGCACTAGGTTCAGTCTTCCTCAGTCGGATAGTACCAGCAGAGGGAGAGGCATATATCGAGAAAGAGGTTTATGTCCGTTACAAAACCGATGATGCGATGTTTGACATCCAGAGACCCGACAGACACAAAACACAGGAGCTATGTGTCCGATTGTGAGTCCGTCGATCACTGTCTAGTAAATATAGCCATCAGCATTACTTGATATCATGGTAGGGTAATTGCACACATCACTGGCCTTCCAGTTGGCGATAGGGACATAAGTTAAGAGGCTGCAGATCAAGAGGTAGGCGGTAGCAAAGTTTCCGACACAGACCTCCAAAACATTTGGACCCCGGATACCGGGGGGGGGGGGGGTGACGCTCACATCAGTCACCCGGCAATCATCACCCTCCCCAAGTAGTGCGATTTCTTGATGAGCTACAGGAAATTTCTGTACAAGAGATCAATCAACCCCCAAAAGGCAGGTCATGATCTTGACCGTAAATTCGCGCCTGAACAACATCGACGATGCGAATTAAAAATCTGAGCATACAGAAAGACGGGGAAGTAAGAAATTATGGGGTGTCTTCACCAAGAAGAAGTGATTCGGAGTACAATTCGTATAGGTATTCAAAAGTCCGACAAAAACAGTTCAAAGCCGCTGAAAACGCCAAGAAAAGACCCCGGAGACCAGTTTGGGGGGGGGGTCCAAAGAGAGGTCAGTGTCCGGGATTCTGCTACCGCCTACCTCTTGCTGCAGATCGTTGGATTGCACACACTCATCAACTTCCGTAATAAGTCACGTTTCGGTCCATCGTCAGCGAAAATTGTCATTCGACCAGAGATTTGAGGAGGATTGGAGACAGTTAGGGTATTCATGACAGCCATAGAGTGTACAAAATATAGAATACAACAACAAGAAGTGCTACTAGTAGCCTACTATGGTGAGAGATGAGTTATTGGCGAGTGAGTGGCAATTGATGCGACTTCCGCATTTGGGGGGGAGTGAAGTCCCGCACGTGCTTTGATGTGTGTGTCGGGTATTATTTGGCCATATTACATTCGCAAGGGCCCATTTCAAACTCCGCATCTCTCCCTCTTGCACCACCGTCGCGTCCACTTGTCCCTCCCCATGCGCGTTTCTTCAGCATACTCTTGTTCAATACTGTCTAGTATGTTTTGATACACATTATTGATGCCTCTGAGGCTCAAAATTCACTGTAGTTTGCCTTGCAGTAAGTAAATTCGAGTTGGCCCCTGATGTGAACCAAGGACATGTAGGTCCTGTTGTATGGTTTCAAATTGCAGAAAATCTTCCAATTTTGGGTCTCATCAGTGGATCACAATGGTCTGTGGCAGGAATTGGAGCCAGGACGCATCAGGAATGCCTTGCCACCATGTCAGTCGGACTGATACCTTCTTCTCTGAACCACTGTGTCGTCTCAAGGCTGCTTGACCTAAGCGACCGCTTCACTCCTGTGGACGGAATCAAACCTGGGTCCAGCTCAGGATTGAGTCGGTTGTTTCAGTCAAGCAGTGGTGAGGCGACAGTCATGCCCGACGGATGACCTCTACGTTGGAGCGCTTCAGCGCACTCTGTGAGGTCATCCAATGGGGATGTAGTGTGTTCATCTTCACTCCCCATTTCTTTCTTCTTCGCCCCTTGTTCCTGTCGACTACACACTGATAACCATTAATTATCAAGCAGTCAGAATTATGGCAGTGGCTGTGAACCGTTCAGATGCCTGGACAGCTACCATTTGGCCAAGTCATCTTGCGTGCCCTCATCACCTGCCGACTGTCTCGTCCTAGGTGCATTCCCTCTCCCTCTCTCATGCGAGCACTAACGGATGAGGCAGCTCCAGTTGTAAATGCCCTGCGAGCGCAGTTGTGCGAGCATCGTCTCGCTGCGATTGCATCCGCATTCATCAGTAAAACTACACATTTGTCTTTGGCATCTTTCGTCTTTGGATTGTGTCTTTGGGTGTCTTGATCTTGGGGAAAGCATCTTTGGTCTTTGGCTATCGGTTTTGGGACGTCTTGGTCTTTCACATGACATCTTGTGTCTTTGAGATCTGTCTTGCCATACATGTTCTGAAAACTTGCCAGGTGTGTAAAATTTCGGTGAGCTGAAATCTAATTATGCTTTGCAGAAAGCATTCAATCGACTCTCAAATACTATATGCCACCCTCGGAGTCAAAATGACATAGTATAGTTGCCTCCACATAAAGGCCGCAAAATCTGCCAGTGGTCAGACAAATGCAATATGGACCTTACATCCCAACATGGCCATCGAAGGTATAAGTACACTGGCAGAGGAAGATGAGTAAGGGCGAAGCAACTCTGCGCAAGGGGAGAATTCACCAAGTCATTCAAGCTCCGCAGATCCGCTTGATCGGATGCTCCAGGCCCGTGCGCACGAAGCACGTGATTTGATGGCAACAGTTGGTTGCTCACTTCGTCTCTCTCTCTCCCACCACCCTCTACCTCCCTGCCTGCCTCCCTCCTCTGCATCCTTTCCCTCTTCTCTCCCCCATGATGTTTCTTCTGCACTGTGTTGCAATCCGGCCGTCTGTGGCTATTCTCCTGTTCCGCGCTGCGCCACATGATACCGCCGTCTGTGGCATCCTCTCCGCGCTGTGTCGCTCGATATCGCCGTCTGTGGCCTCTTCCGAAACTGACATCCCACCTGACAGTGCTGTCTCAATGTACTCCCCAAATCCTGGACCATTCCGCTTGCATGGGCAAACATTGGTGAGCCCCACCATCGTTTTATATCTTTCTGACTCCCGGTTTTGTCCTTGCAGATTTTCCGAGTAACACAAAATCACACCCTAAAGTATGTCTTTCTGCACCAATTCTGCACCCTCTTGCACTGGCATCCCAAGTCTGACACAGTGTAGCACGGCTCCCTCATGTTCGTCGTGGCTTCCCACCTGCTGTCCCACTACTCTCATCCCCGTGCCGGTTCAGGGCCACGCATCGCTTCTCATCCCCCCTCCCCAGCGCCCACAACACCCCATGTCACACCCATTGTATTCCCTCTGCCCCGCCCCACAGCATGGTGTTGGTCCATGTGTTTGGGATGACGGTGTGGTTTGTGACCTGTGTAACAGTGGCACGTTGGGTGGGTGGACTGGACATGGGCAAGGTACCATCCCCCATATTGTATTGCCATAGATCTCTGTCTGAATGTCATCTATATACCATTCAATATACATCTTTATCCTTCTTATGAGGTCTTTCAATGAGTCTTTTAATGTCTTTAGGTGCAGTTTACCCAAGCTGTCGTGCGTCTTGGACGTCTTTCCCAAGACAGATGTCATATCTAAGACTTTTGAACCCAGTTAGCCCAAGATGCAGGTCTTGGGAAAAATTGTGTCTTAGTTGTCTTTGGCGTCTTGGCCAAGACGCCAAAGACGCCAAAGACAAACATGTAGTTTTACTGATGTTGTCTCAGGCCGACATTCAGACACGATCCCAAGGGCTGCAGACTTGTGCAAATCTTCTGCAAGCGGCCAACGGCGCCCACGAGCCCATCCAGAAATGGATGTACATCTCTGCGACACAGTTCTGCATGTGTGCGCGCTAACTCGACACACAGCTCCGCATTCATGTGCTGGCATGAGCTTGACGAGATGGGCTGTGAGCTCGTCATGCCTGGGACGTACAACCCCCCGGTACTTTATAAGTTCTCGGTGTGGGTTTGTGCGCGGTGTGAAGGGCACGATTCACGTGCACTCGGATTGCGGTGTGGCTCTGTGCACATGCCTGCAAGCCGATGCCGAGTGCGGTGCGACCTGTGGTGCTCTTGACACGCAACTCCAGCGATGACCATCGGGATCTGACTCGGGCATGTTGCACACATACACATTAACGACCCGACACTGATTACGCTGGCCATGCGTGCCCTGGACATATCGTGACCAAATGCCCGTGCGCAGACTCGACGAAAACGCGCCGCAGATGCGCACGCTAGCCTGGACAGACACCAGCGTCAGACAAGTTGACACCGGGCATGCTCGTTCGAGGTGCGTGGACCAGACGGGTGCGAGTCGGAGAGGTGAGGCAGAATGGGAGTGCCAGCTCGGACGTGCGCAAGGCGGCCACCATCGCCCGCAGGACTTGCACTCGGACATGGACACTGTGTCCCGACTTGACCGTGCTATGTGGATGGAGCGCCCTCACCGCGCCTGCTGACTCACCGCACCTGCCAACTTGCGGCCCCACAGCAAATGGCCGCGGTTTTCAACTCGGGAGGGAGGGTGAGGGTGGGGGCGGCATGTGGAGAGTGGCGGACGGGAGAAGTGACGGGCGCTGGAGCTCCATGGGTTGGCCAACGCCAGCTGCTGAGGCATGCACCAACTCGACTGGGATGTGCGGGCAGGTGACTTTGTGAGTATGGCCCCGTTAGCGCCATCCCTGTGCTTGACTGGTGTCAGACTCGTTGCGAAGGAACGCGGGTGGAGTGGACTCACCGTTCTGGTTGCTGGCCAGCGTGCCCACACGCTGCTCATCATGCTTCCCAGTTTGTGACGCTGTGGCAATGCCGGCGATATGTCCAACTCGGGAGACATGGTGAGGGCGCAGGTCGGGTGTGTGGAGAGCGGCGGGGAGACTTGCTCCCAGCGTGCATGCTGCCACATGCAACCCTAAATACCTCTTTACAACCCACCACCCAGTTCCCTGCTGACCCAAGTGACTGGCAGTGCCTCCTGACTCGTGTCACCATCGCAATGGCTGTGGTGCACTCGACTCGGGAGGAACAGACCAAATGCGTTGGAAACCCACATGCCTGACTATGTGCTGTCTGCCTCGCGGCCGCTCTTCGTCCCACTATGTTGTGGTCGCCGCCCACACCCAGACGCTGCACTGACTCCTGTCGACCTCTGTGGGCACTGTTTTCAGTGCACAGAGTAACTGTTCAGGCAGCTGGCTAGCATGTTCTTAATGCTATTGAGTAGAAATACATGTCTGTCTATCTATCTGCTTATGCCTCTCAGCATGGCCTCTGGCTGCAAGTGCGGATGACATCCCTCTGTTTGAAGCCCCTCAGCAAGGAACCGATTTCTGATGGCAATCATTTCGTCCAAGTAGAAATTATACCTAGTTTTCCTTTAGAAAAGCATATATCCTTGTGATAGTACTCACTTTGGCTCAGGCATCTCTCGAACGATTGATTGAAATCCACCAAACCATACATTCGCTTGTTCAGCAGCAGAAGAATTAAAGACCCATTTTCCATCCTCGTCGATCAGTTCCGGAAACAAGGCTGGGCTGTTGTTTGTAGTACAGAACTTGTCATCGTGCTTATTTGCAGCATGAAAGAAATCCACGGGAAGTCCCATAGCGTCGAAATAATGGTCATTGTTGGCCCGTAAATGCTTCAGAAGAATGCAGTTGCTGTCATAAAAACTGAAGGAAGGAAGGGACCCAGGAAACTGTGGCGGAAATGTCGCTTTCATGAAGTCCTGGGCCAAAAATAATGCAACGAGAATGGGAATAATGATCAAGGCACTCACCACCGCACCAGATACCCCTTCTGCACCATAAAAGGTGGCTCGTGAGAGGATGATTCCGCAACAACGCACAATGAGCTGCTCATTGTGTGTCCACCTCCTAGACATTCGGCCCTTGACAGTGGGGCATTGCACAGATTCTTCCTGCACATCTTCATCCAAGCCTGCATCATTCTCGTTATCCAACACCCCTGCACGGTGCAGTCGTTTTTTGAGCTGGAACATTGCTGTTCGCCTCTCTGCTTGATTTTTTTCCCAGAGACGATGTTCCTGGATCATGCATGTTATATGTCCTTGTTCTGCAGGATATGTTCAGTCGATTATACAGCAGTCAAGAGAATGGTGAGCATGGACTGGACAGAATCGGTCCTGCATACTCTCGAGTCGAATCTTACAGTTGTGCACAGCGCAGGTAACATGGCCCACAGTCACTCCATCCATAACAACCGCCGAAATTTGATCTGTAAGGATGTTCAATATGTGACCAGATTACAGGTGTAAAAAAAAACATTTATCTCCTCTTGGGTCGGTGAATATCTTCATACACTTGTTACACACGTGGGGCCACATCTCTTGGCCTGTCCCAACCATTATATAATTTCGGTCATCCAGTGCTTTGTTAAACCGAGTACGCTGTGCCCCTGAATGTGGAAGGGAGAGAATAGAACCATATATCTCGTGGTGGCGTAATAGCCCATGCAAGAAGAACGAATCTAGCACCAGGGAGCCATCCAGATCACGAGAAAGGCGAGATGCATTTGGGACCATGGTACTCGGGCGGGCAATAGAAATATTATAGATACGTGCAATGCTCTCCGCAGAACAGCTAACCAGAGCATTTAGATATCGCCATATGACAAGGGACAAAACATACTGTGCAAAGGCCATTTGAGTCTCAAAGAATACACACAGGCTTTTCTCTACAAAAGAGTGCTCTTGAACATGTAGAACATCAGGAATGCCAGGATAAAACTGGTGTTGTGAATTTAAATCACTAGCTTGTTGGATTTTGTATGAGTGGTAGTATCGAGTTAAACAGGCTGCAGATATTCAACTAAGTGAAGGCTGTGATAGAAGGGAAGTAACTTACATCTACAGTAAGTTGAGACAGAGAAGACTGGCAAGACCCCACGGCACAGTGTGTATAGGCGGGCTTCCACATGCGATGGTTCAGTCAAGAACAATGAGTTACATTGATCTCGAGGACAGTGTGTAAAGGGTGGCATAATAATATGTCCCCCTGTGTATAATAAATTGTCATCCCTCGGCATTGAAAACCTACGCACCTAGCCTGTTGTGTCCCCCATGAAGACGAAACATGTCATCGTCACTAGTGGGCTGTGGCTTCTGTTGCAACTGGGAGATCACACCACGAAGCACTCGCCAAGACTCTTGAATAGTAGGTGACCCAAGGTCAAAGACAGATGCCATAAAACTGCACACATGGTGTGGAAGAGAATCAGGAGGTAACATATTTCTTTGGCCAGCCAATATTTCCGGCCAAAGTTTACAAGTCATGGTGATGAAATGTTGAACATCAGCCCACGTCATGTCTTGACTTAGGGCTGTACTGTTGTAAATACACTCGAGAACTTCGCGGGCAAGAGGAGAATCCATGATGATCGATCGGCTGCTGTTGAAGTCCGAAAGAGCTTACTACCAAAACAGGCTGCTAAGTCCGCTTTAGGCTTTAGGTGTCACAGACACGGCTTAAGCACATAAATAATGGAGAGCTTAAGTCATCGGAGAGTTGGAAGCTTAAGGTGTCACAAGGTTGACTTGGCTTAAGACATTGGCCAAGCTTGCCAGAACTTAAGCCAATGGCAATTTACCAACCGCTTACGATACCTGAAATTTTCAGCGACTTAAGGTTGAGCGAATCTCCACCAGCTTAAGCAGATTTCGGAAACTTGCAAGATATGTACAAGCTTAAGCCAGGAGAAGCCATCCGATCTTAAGCAATTCAACCTGATTTGTATGGTGGAACTCCAGCGAACTTGTATGCAGTGAAAGTCCAGGAAGCTTGGGCACATGCAAAGTTATGTTCATCGACAGCAAGGGTAGACATTCTGAGCTATGTGGGAGCGTCCTTGATTCAATCCGCGAAATCCGCTGAATCCGCCGGATCTGCCAGATTGTTCCCCAGTGTCACCATCGCTCTCTCCTAGACAGACGCTTCAACAATTTTTGACGTCGTACCTCTGTTTGTTGAAGTTGATAAGCGCGAGGGTCCGATCAGAGTAAAACCTTGTTACATAATCATCGGAGTTTGAACTTACCATGGATTCTCGTCGTTATGACGACACAAGGCATTTTTCTCATTTTTTTTTGAAGCAGTCTCACTATTAGTAATTATCTGCGATGATCTGCCTCTTCAGAATCTCCCTAAACATGCTTGAATTGGGATTGTAGCACATGGTTCAAGATAAGGCTCCACCCATTTAGTTTCCGTGTAGGGATCCGGTCAAACTAAACGGAAACGGTTTCTAAACAGTTTTAAACCGTTTAAAACAGTTTAAAACAGTATTTTTTGCAGGGGCCATCAAACAACGTATGAGCTGCCGAATACTAGCCTCTGCCACACTCAGTTTGAGCACCCGTCCTTGATTTCAGATTTTGGTGAGCATTGCCCTTGTAATTGTCTTCAGTTTCAACGATGCCCGAGACTTATGGCAGAGAACAGTCACTCAACAGAGATGTTGGTGCTGGGAATGTCGAGAGAGTTGTGGGCCATCGTCGAAACGATGGAGAACTCGTGCACCTAGTACCTACAAGTACTAGGTGCACTCGGCCTAATAAGTAAGTACTCGTAAATTGCAATGTTGACCCCCGAGTCGGTTCTGACCTTCCGGCGAGTGTATTATTATCGCCCCAATGCTCGTGCAGTTCTTGCACACGTCCCAAAACCGCTTCAGCAGTGTTCAGTGTGAGCCCAGGCAGCGACATTGGCACCATGGACAATGCATATGTCATCCACAAAGGGCCCAAGCAAGGTTGAAGGGCCAAACTTGCCTCGTTTGCAATGCCTCAGGAGGTAACCCTTTAAACCGTTTATAAATGGTTTGTAAACTGTTTGCAGCCTTGGGCAAATTAAATGGAAACGGAAACGGTTAAAACCGTTTAAAACTGTTTATACATGGAAACAGTTGGAGCCTTAGTTCAAGATGAGGTGACATGAATGTGACATTTGCCCTTCAACTTGACTCTTCCACAGCAGCCTCAAATAGCACTCAAAAAATCCAAATAAATTTGAGCAATCACAGAACATGTATATAAATGTAATTGTGGTGTTTCCAGACAGCGCGACAAGGCGTAGTGTGCTCATTTCGTGATTATGTAATAAGCTTTTACTCTGATCGGACACCTGAGCTTAAAACAGGACAAGTTAAAGTCATGAAAAAACGGACAGGGCAACTCTTTTTCCTGCTTCTTTTTGTTTTATTGGCGTGACTGGCTTTCCCCTGCGATGACGATTTCACTGGGCTCGGAATTTCCCCTCTCTTGCTGTATGTTTCAATATACGCAGCGAGATCAATACAGCTGCGCTGGCATGTTCGTCCATAAATTGCAGTGCATTCACAATTATTCAGCGACTTCGTAACAGATGCCAGTGCCGTTGAAGAGCGCTAGTGTAGTGTAAATCACCCTCTGTAAGACTCACATCAGCAAACCCTGAGCCCACTCCAGAGTACTACATAGCGCCGTGTAGTGCCTATAGTGGCTGTAGTGTCTGTAGTGCAGGTCTGGGGTCCTGGAGTACTCTGTAGTGCAAGGGGTTCTCTCTGTAGTACTATGGAGTGGGAGCTTCCAAGGTCATAAAAATCAAATTAGCGTTGCTCCTTGCAACTTTGTATTCATTTTTCTTACCTGTGATGATATCTATTGAACGCAATTCAATTTCATGTTTTTTGTGACTATTACACTGTACTGTTTAAATCGTAATTAAATCGTAATTCCAGCCGATGTCAGTACCGAGGGCGTGGATCGAAAAATTTCTGTTTTGGGATGTTTCCAAAGAATTCCCTATATCTCTGTCAGTTCTTCACCGATTCACATAAAAACTAAATAGATCTACTCAGCTAATTCATGCACAATTAGTGATAGAGAGGAACCTGCGAAAATATTACGTATTAGGTAATTTCTGTTTTGGGGCTGTTTTTGCACTGAATACCGTCTAGCATGGCCAGAACATGTCCCAGTGACCTAGAATTTTGGGAGAGACAACATGCATACCTGACAAAACATGTGATAGAGCCAGAAGTGAGGATAATTTAGTTACAGTCCTTCTAGCTCCAGTGAAAACATTTGGCAGTTTTTGGCTTTCAGAGATATTGCCAAGATCGCATTCATCTGGACATTTCATATAGTTCTGGCTCTATCACTTGTTTCATAACATATACACGTTGTCCCTCCCAAAATTCTAACCAAACGATTGAGGCCGACATCGATGTGCTGTGTGGAGTGAGTCAAGCAAGAGGTCGGAGATCGTTGGATCTGCCACACTGGTCAACAGCCGTAATAAAGCACGTGCTCTCACTCCTTTTGGAATTTTCGTCAGCAGAATAGTGTCATCACACTCGGAAAGCGTTGAGCAGTTGGTAGACTCAATCCAAGTCAGTCTGAGCTACTGAAATACATCTTGGCTAACTAGCGAGACTGTTCTAGCTGTACTACTGGATCCCGTGGCCGATATCTTTAGAATCAAACGGGGGATTTTGTTTTTATCGCATTTCGGGCATCTTAGAGTTGCGGTATCAACAGTAAATGTAGAAAGATGTACGGCATTCTCTGAATTAATGAATGACCTAGAGGTTGCTGGGCCAAAGGGAGAGGGAGAAAGCCGGCCAGCATCTTCACGAGCATAGTTGGGCTGGCCAGAATATGATACCGTATGTGCATTATTTACAGCGCTGTCGGCTGCTCGAGATGCGTTCACTGTACGGAAAGGGGGGGAGAGTTGTGTTGATTTGGTGTTGGTGGAGTTGTAGACACTGCAGCAGGGCCAGAAGAGGCCCTACTACAGTAGAAGAGTGTCGATGCGGGCGTGGCTTTCAAGTTTTTGAGTGGCGTGACACAAGCGGAAATGCTGTATTTACCGCATTTGGGGGGGGGAGGTCCCTTAAGTATGTTGATGAGTGTGTCGGATAACGCGATCTCCGACCTCTTGGAGTCAAGCCTTGGTGCCGCATTGGGACGTAAGCGAACAGCATTCCCTTTGCCGGTCGTGAGCCACGGACCTCGGGCTCCCGATTTACGCATTAGTGCATTAATCCACGCCACCAGACACCACCGTATAGTTTGCCCCAAGGGGTACGCGCCCCAAAGAGATTTGCTACACTCACACCGCAAAAGGCAACTTTTAGATGTGGATGAATATGATAAGGAAACTTAAGATTTAAATGTTGGAAAAAGTTGACCTGAAACAGGAGCTGAAACCATTAGTTTAAGTTGCGCTGATATTGGTGCTGGAATCAGTGATTTTTTTAATTGTTTTCTTGACAGCTGAAATATTTAGATTCAATGCAGGACTGAAACTGTCAATGAAACAATGGGTTTCAATTATAGTTTAGGACAAATTTAAACCATAGATTTCAATTGTCTTGAAACTGGAATTTAAAATAAAGGATTCAACTGCCATTTTTGCGTTACAGAAACAATAAGTTTCAGCATCAGTTTCGGCCGATCTGAAATCAGACCTTAAACAATCGGTTTCAGTAGCATTTAAATCTCCGGGGGGTGGGATTTCAGTGGTACCGAAACTAATTGTTTAAGGTCCTATTTCAGATCAGCCGAAATTGATGCCAAAACTTATTGTTTCTTCGACATTGAAATAAAAGACGAATTCTTTAGTTTAAATTCTAGTTTAAAGACAATTGAAGTCTATGGTATAAACTAGTCCTAAACTACAGTTAAAACCCATTGTTTCATTGACAGTTTCAATCATCCTGGGATACAAATTTAATCTAAATAATTCAGCTGCCAAGAAAACAATAAAAAAATCAATGATTCGAGCACCAGTCAGTCTCAGTGCAACTTAAACTAATGATTTCAGCTCCCGTTTCAGGTCAATTTTTTCTGACATCTAAATCTCAAGTATCCTCATCATCTTCATCCACATCTAACAGTTGCCTTTCGTGGTGCGATTGGGTCAAAAGTAATTATGAGTTCTCCGCCGAATCTCTGGCGGGTCCCCCATGGTTAGTCTACCAAATGAAAAATTCCGCCAATGCGGCGTGAAGCTGAAGGCTCGCTGACGGATCTAGGAAACGTTAGGTTAGATGGCGGAAGGGAAGGCACGCTCGATGCAGGTGGTGGGTCGGACGGCGACACGCCAAGAGCCCACGACGGCGCTGTCCGTAAGTCGGTGTTTTGTACCGGCGGTGGATCCCCGATTCGGAGCTTGTGGGCGGGGGCGCTGAAGAAGTTAGATTGAGCATCGTGAAGAACGGAGCGAGAGCAGGAGGAGGAGGGAGGGAGGGAGGGAGGGAGTGGAGTGGAGAATAGAAAGGGGAGAAAGAGAGGAAGAAACGGGAGAGAGAGAGGAAGACGCCGGAAAGAGTGAGCGAGGCTGATATACGGGAGAGCAAGGCAGTACACGCGCCAGCCCCCCGAGTGCGTCACCGGACTCGGACGCAGAGGAGCGCGGAGGAGCGGCGCGTAGAGGTGGACGAGCACCGAGCGGCAGTCAAGTAAAGTAGAGGGACTCACTGCACGTACGAAAGTTCGATATACGCCACTGCACAATGTACGGTTCTCCCCATGGCACCCTGGGTCGCTCGCTAGGGTTCGTGTCGCCTGCATCTTGAAACAGCCGCGTACGTCGCTGAAGAGGAAGTTAGATTGCGTATCGTTTGACGGAGGAGAAGACGCGAGCGGGAGCGGGAGAAGGAGCAGGAGAAGAAAGAGGAGGAGGGAGGACGTGGGGAAGGAAAAAGGAGAGGGAGAGCGAGCGAGCGGGAGGACGAGATGCGGGACATGCGCCAGAGAACCCGCCCACGGTAGCATCACCGGACTCGGAGGATGCGGATGGCTTCGCCCGAGCGCAGAGGGTAGCGGTGGACGAGCACACAGCCGGAAGTCAAGTCAAGTAGAGGTACTCACTGCATGTACATGGACCGATAACGTCGTAGCCCTCCTACTGTGCACCCCCGATGGCATCCTGCGCCGCTGCCGCATGTCCGTGTCGTCCTGCATCTCGAAGCAGCGGAGCAGGCGTCCTGCATGCGTCTGCGGAACACGTCAGTAAGTAAGCGAAGATCGAGAGCGAAGCCAGGAGAAAGAGGAGATGTGTGAAGGGGATGCGGGGTAGTTGAAGGCATGGTATGAATGCAGGGAAGACGCGGCGGCGGCCAGCCAGCGTGATCGATGGATGAAGGGAGGAATGGAATGGAGGCAGAAGGGAGGCGCAGATCCGGAATACTCACCAAACCCTTGTCCCGTACGCACGTAACACTGCGTCGTCGGCCCGCCCTCGCAAACGCTTGGTATGTGCTGGAATGGCCGACGACCCGTGCGCGGCGCGGACGATAGTCGGCGATTCGCAAGGCATACGGTCCTCCGACGCCCAGTGCTGGCCTGGTGGTACCGTAACTGAGGATGACGGCGCGCGGAGCGAAAGCCGCGATAGGCCGTGGGTGTATGCCGACGCTTGGAGCACGAGGCACGGTCCACAGCTCACCCGACATTCGGTGTCGATGGAAGCATATGGAGAGGTGACGGAGGTGGTGCATTACTGAAGAGGTGGTTAGCCATGACTACAGACTGAGGGAAGGGGGAAAGGCGGTGTGAGCGCGCTTAGTGGGTGCAAGAGTAGGACGAGGCGATGAAGATAACGGGGGGTGTTACGGGAGGAGCGCAGCATGTGAGGAGTTTGGAAGCCAGACGGATGGGAAAGAGGGACTACGAAGAGATACACACTCATAACCCCGATATATCCTGGACGTCGCAGTCGCGCTCCACCCGTACACTGGGGGGTGATGTCCAGCATCATGAATCTGCGTAAAAAACCATGTCAGCGAGCGAAAAAAGAGAAGGAGGGATGGAACAGGAAAAAGCAGTAAGTACCCGGTCGCGACAAGCGTAAGAAAGCCCAGGGTGTGCGACGGAAGAACGAGCCGTGAAGACGCTAAATTATAAAGCTCAATGTGCAGAGAAGGGTTGCAAAGCGGCCGCGCAAGACGCTACTGGATGGGAAAAAGAGACCGATATCACAGTAAAGAATACTCACCAGAGTCACCAGTCCCTGAAACGAAACCCCCACGAATCCGTATGTACGCCAAAGGGGTACGACGTTGCTGTCTCTTGTCGGGAATTTCACGGAGTGGCAAAATAACAGCGCAGGAAACGGGAAACGGGAAACCAAATCGAGTTGCTGTCAGCTCTTCTAGCGTGCAGTAAAGTAGTACACTAAAGGCGGTGCTCATTCGGTCAAAGCTGAAGCCTGAGATGAATCAATTCAGCTTGCATTTGACTCGCGACCGCGAATTGGACCGCACCATTTACGGTTGCCAACAAGTCCCAGCTTTGTCTTGTTTTAGAAAACTTTTTGTGCATTTGAAGTTTCTGTAATTCATCTTTTGGGCATCCTACTTCAGTTGTACTACTTGCTACTGGTAGGATAGAAGGTATCACTTCTGAGACCATCGAGACTCCAGCGCTGATGGGCGACCGCGACAAAGTGATGGGGGCTGAGTGCCAGGCACGGCCACGCTTGATGACTCATCTTGGGAGACACGCCTCAGGACGCGTCGCACTTTAACCTATAATTCGTCACCGTAAAGCCTTTAAGCACTGTATGGAAGCCAAGCATCGCCGTGGCGATTTTGTTTCTCCCTATTCAATGGGCTATTCCTGTCCATTCTGTTCGAACTGGCTTTCCTACGGCTTACTGTTCTCTTGCGGTCAACATCCTCTTGCGAACACCTCTGCTACCTGTATCTCGGCCGAGTCATGTCTGCCCCCGTTGGTCCAGCGCCAGTATGTGCAGACTGTGGTCTCGTTTTCAAGAACCTCGGTGCCAATCGTTCCAATTGTTTTAAATGTGAAAAGAGGGCGGCCTGCGGTCAAGATTCGATAGCACTGGCTGCAGTAGAGGTGTCTCTGACCAGTCTTCCAAGTACTACAGCTAATTTCCGATAGAAAACAAACCAGTGCCTCGACTGTGGGCTAGTTTACAGGTTTTTGCCTGTTGGGCGCACGAAATGTGGTCCATGTGAGACCAAAGACTCCGGTAGTTATATCCCTGATGCTATATGCCCCGATAACTCACAGCAACCTTAGTTTTGAAGCTCTCGTCAAAGTGAAACAAGGAGAATTTGGCATCCAAGGCCAAACCTCAACCAGCCAACGCAGTGATCGAGCTCGATGGTGATTCTGATGTGAACCATGGTTCGGACTCGGATATCCAGGAAGTCACGGAAATGAATGGGTTGAAGGCTAAGATCCGGCAGCAACAGCACGCTGCATCGGGCTTTCGATTGACTCAAAAAGGGGTTGTGGACTCTAACCCGATCCCTGCACTATCGAGGGAGTTTCTTTCGAAACGGGACGCGACCCGGACACACAGCGCAGACCCTTCAAAGGCTGCTAGCATTCTCTTCAAAGTTCACATCCAGTTGCAAAAGCTGGGTGGGCAGAAAGCAGGAACTACTGTTCCACTGCAGTCACGTGGGTTTCCCTTCGAAGAGGTAGACAGTGACGACTCCCGTTGTGCGCTACACTCATATAATTCATTTGCAGAACATGGAGCGGGTCTTTCAGAAGATGGTTGATATGGTGAACGAGCCAGATAGTCAATGGTCAAAACAATTCCCTGGAAAGACTTTTGAACGGCAAGTTTTTTATATAATATACTCGCTATCCATCACTAATTGTGTCATATAGGAGTGATGTTCAGTTCACGTTCAAAGATGGGATGGATATTCCTTACAAGTACAGGAGCGCTAGCTGCTCTGTGGCCACCTTCTGGACTGCGCACTCCCAACTCCACAATCAGTTCTTCAAGAAAGCTAGTATTGTGGCCAGCATGGCTGAGATCAACATGCTTGTTCCTGCCCAACTCACGGTCGGTTCAGTTTACATACGTTATGTAACCACGTGGTTGATTTATGGGTTTTAGAAGTACGATGATTTGTCCGACGACGAGGACCCAGATATGTTTGATGCGATCCTAGGCACAAAGCGTGGTCACCGCAACTTGAAATCCAGTGGTTCATCACGCAAAAAAGTTAAGCAGGAGCCTGAAGACTCGGGCTTTGTTTTCAAAAGCGAGCCGATCGAGAAGAAAGTGCCTCGGACTTGGGCAGCGTCAAAAGGTATTACTTTGAACCCAAATTTTAGCTGTATTGCTTATGTGTGCGCAGCGACAACAAACCAACCTGTCCGAACTAGTACCCGCCCATTGACCGTGCGTCTCAAGAGCCCAATTACATTCACCAAAGAGTTCTATGCCGGTCCTTTTGGATCTCCAGCCAGCAAGGAACAATTTCACGGCAGTCGGGACCTCTGCATCCAGTCAACGGATGAGATGCGCACTCATTTCCTGGTCATCTGCAAAATTTTATGTTGCTCATTCAATGCTGACATTGCTTTCCTCTAGTTGTCACACGGAGATGCACAATACCTTGCACGTCGCTTGGACAACATTGAGTTTCAATTCGCACCGGACGCCGAGTTGGACTCCGCTCGCGCAGAACTTGACCGTGGCCATTGGTTCAAGGCCGTGCTCCAAAAGCTGACCAGCAACTATAGTTTCGATGTTCCTGAGCTCATCAGTAAATTTATTCATTTTGTTCTTGTACCCACGGCTGACGGAAACCACAGAATATACAACCCCTGATCTCTTCATTGCTACTGTCAAAGAACAAGGCACCATTCTCGGCCACCTCATTTGCCAGCCGAAACCAACAACCCCCTTCGCCGAAATAAGCCGACCCGCATGGTTAATTTTGGATGCAATTTCTCATTATTCTTTCATCGAAGGCAAGGAGGAACGCGTGCTCGAAGATTTTAAAGGTTCTTTGCATTGTTTGAAGCCTGCGACTCCCACTAATTGGTTCACCAGCTGCAACGGGTCTTGATGGGTCTATCAGTCTTTTCGCTCCCATATCCCACAGGTAGCTTAATTTCTCTATGAGCTGTGCTATTCGGTCCTGATTCCTGTCGGTAGTGTTGGGGCCGACTCAGGGCTTTATGATGATGGTCCGGATGGTCTTGAATTATTCAAGACAAGCCATCTCTGCAACGACATCTGCGCGAAGTTGGGCTTGAGCGCCTTGTAAAATTTTGTTACGTACTTCTCTGCCTGTCCCAATTTCCCATTCCTTTCGTCATTTGGACATTCACAACTTGTCTTATGGTGTTTAAATGTATGCCAACGGATTGGTTCTCGTTCCCATTAATAGTACCACACAACTTCGATAGTAATTGCACAAATACATGTTTCAAATGCAACTCTACGACATCTTCAGAACCATGGAGCGGAAGACCAACCATGCAGTTTGAACAGTGATCTGAGGTTTCCCTGCTGCAATGTACGCCGCTTCCGCGATCTCATGGAACGCGTCATCTACATACCGCATCTTGGCATAGCCTTCGTCACAGCTCTCCAACAGTGCATCGAGAACATCCATATCGATTGGGATCAGGCACTCCTCGCCTCCGTATGCGGCAGGGTTTGAGTAGAACTGGTGTGGTGTTCCGCCGCTGGGAAGAACTTTATCCCTTTGCTTCCGAACACGGTGATTGTTCTGCTGCTCAATGAACTTGTTGAGGCTTCGTTGGATTGTCGGGAACCATATCCAATTCGAGGTTTGTCTGTATGCAGATGAGTAAGATTAAACGACAGATCAATGAACAACTTCTTACTCGTGGATTGGATTTCCCGCTTCAAAGAATCCATTAAAGAGGCCCGAGTTGTAAAATTCTAATATATTCACCCCCCAGGTATAGAACAGTATCTTCCATCCGGACTCCACTGTTATATTCCGAGGACTGGGTAAGAATTGCCAAGAGGGAATAAGTGAGTGCAAAAGGTCTGGCGCAAACATTTCTCTGTGGGTGGCATTAGAATTCGTTCTGGCTGTGAATCATAGTGGGACAAACCGAAGGGACGTCTGGAATGCATACGCATCTCTGGTTTCGGATCCGCGATCACTGGAACCTTGTATTGGGATACCTACCAGTTATGTAACATTCAATCACCCAGAATACAAACACGTTATAGAATACTGACCTCCGTGCTTCTTAACACACTCGAGGAACAACACCCCAACCACCGCAGCATATCGGTTAGATGGAACGACTCGATAGTGAAGCCAGTTCCCAGACCATTTGTCACGTATTCCATAGATACCGAAGCCAGCGTTGTTTAGTTTGTCATGACCGTCCATGGACCACTCCTCGTTCGGTCCTACAGATGTAAGAGGTGTACGGAAGAGCTTCTTCTTTGCATGAGGGTGACGCTTGCTGAAACCCTCGTCTTCAAAGTCGTGCATGACCCCACCTATTTTTCCCCTGTAAAATATTCTCAAGGCTCAGACGACTAATGTCTGCATAGCAACCTACCGTCCGATTTTGTGGCCATCAAGTTCCAAGGCTTCCCTGACTGTTCGAGGTCCACGTGTCTGTAGTGGATCAAGTGCCAACTCGTCCAGGATGAGTTGACGCTGCTCCGCATCTGGCATACAATTTCCACGAGAAGAAGTGGAAAGTCCGAGTTTGCTGAGGTACTTTGCCAACTTGGTACGGCTGGAATTTATTGAGCTCATAGGCAAACTAGCGAAAGAAGATGTGCATACCTTATTTTAATAGCGTGGTCTTTGGCTAAAGCTGCGATGTAATCTGCATATTTGAATTCGTGGTTGTTCTTATGGTAAGCTTGTAGCAAGTTTGCAATGTCGGCGAGTTTGGCTACAGACAAAATGAGCAAGATGTTATACGTAGGACGCGTCGAGCGACTTACGAGTGGGAGCATACTGATTTTTGCCTGATGGATTGCGGCGATTGTTCTGTTTGGTGCTTCCTACATGGCCGTCTGAGCCATAGTCTTCGTCCGCGTCTTCATCCGGTTCGATCTGTTGTGCCTTCCCCTTGCCTTTGTTCTGATTCGACATGGCGAAGGCGAAGAGCGCGCAATCACGTGTCCGAGTCCAAAGGCCCAAGGTATTACTCAGTTACGCCATTGGTATGTGCATGGGCCATAATAATATTGTACATCTATGCCAGCCCGCAGTGTATTAGAAACTGCAAATAGTGAAGAAACCAATATGTCGCAAATAATGTCTAGTGTGAACCCGTGTAAAAACATACTGTAGCTAGCGGGGTCGATGTGGTCAGGTAGCTCGGGTACAGCGACTGTGAACTGCGACTGGATCATGGCCATTACTTCCTGGTCGTTGTCCGAGGACACGAAGGTGACAGCAAGACTTTAATGCCTAATTGACCAACACGGCTGACAAACTGTTAATAAAACCACTTCCGTCATATGCTTTGTCGCTCACCGAACACGATGGAGGTAGCTGTCAGCATCTTGCGGGCAATCGTAATTTATCACGATGTTGACTCGCTCCACATCAATCCCATGCCCTAAGATGTCAGTGACGACAAGTATACGTTTCTCAAATGCCTTGAACGCCGTGTACCGGAGTGGATGCTGGTGCTAGGGAAGTTGCACGAAACAAGAAACTTGTCCAGTTCATTTGCCCGAGCCACAGATTTCACAAAAATGACGACCTGTGCTCGCATCAGGTTAGCGCTCTCAGGAAGACAATCTGAATTACCTGGTTGAACTCTAACGTGTCCAGCAGCTCGTTAAGCTTCCTGTTCTTCCCAATCTCCTCAAGCTTCACATAGTGTTGCTGGAGACCGTGAAGGGTCAACTTCGTCTCGTCGTCGACGAAGATTTCAAGGGGCTGACAGGCGATGAGGCGAGGTTCGAGGCAGCGCAGTGAGACGACATATGTTAGCCATGAACTTCTTGCACGTCCCTCGGATCTCCTTGGCCAACGTTGCACTGAACATCATGACTTGTTTGTAGTGAGGAGTCGCCCGGAAGATTTCTTGAACATCACGGCACATGTCTAGTGGACGGTGTCGCAATTAGATGACATACTTGACATGAGGCGGCAACGAGAAAATAGAAGAACCAGGAGCACCAGGAAAAGGTAGATATAAAGCGGAACAAATGCCGGAATCCTCGGTGGCCACTTTCGATGTGCGTGTCCTCGAGTGGTTCTTCGATTGTGCCGATTTCCGCCCCTCCTGTCGCGACAAGCCAACAACGTGATGCATATCCCCCAACCCACACCCCGACCGCCCTCCGGATCGAAGGAGCGCCACTGAATGAATGCTCAGGCGAGTATATGCGGCTGACGAAGCGACGAATATAAAGAGGATGATGGATGGTCGCATGACTAACCAAGCTGTTCCAGCATTTGTCACATTCGTCCAGTACGAAGTGCTTCACGTCTCTGGCGTCCAAAACTTTATCTCTCGCCAGGGCGTTCAAACGGCCGGGGGTGGTGACGACGATGCGAGGGCATTTGGTCTCGTCTCGCAGGGTTTCCGTATCTTTTGCTACGGGGTGCCGCCATAGAACGTACTGACATGGACATCCGGCATGTATTGGCGAAACACGTGTATTCATTTTTGATTTGGAGGCGAGTTCACGGGTGTGGCAGAGAACGAGGACCAAGACCTCGCCGTTGACAGGCTCCAGCTGGAGGGGGCGAGGACAAAGACCGCCGTTTCACCTCGCCGAAGAAAGAGATGGTGCGGAGTGGTGAAGCACCCTTCACGGGGGGTGCTGTCGGATGGAGACGATATAGGCACATCTTAGGAGCTCGCCGTCTGACTGGCCGTTGTGTCGGTGTGCGCGCACGTCTGCGACTGAAGTGGAGAGCTAGGTTGGTACGTCTACACACATTGAAACTGCCTCATATAGCACCCAGAGTCGCAGACACAGTCACTAGAACGTCCACAGCAGGAGCACAGCGCCAATGGCTTGACGGGACGTCATAACAGCACGGAGACCAAGGAAGGCCAAATCAAGGCTGATTCAGGCCAGCTGGACATCAAAGACTCGGATGAGAAGCAGACAGGAGGAGCATAGGTTCATAGATACTAGAGGAATACAGCGGAAAGGAAAGTAGAGTGAAATCCCAACTTTCGGTTTGCCAAAACAAAACAAAGCTGGGACTTGTTGGCAACCGTAACCATTAAAGAGATCCCAACAGCGGCACACATTGACTAGGAGTGTTATCTCCGACTCTCCGTGGTACCGGTACGGCTACGGGGTTGGATCGGGCATGCTATGCAGAGATTGCAGAACTGGAGAACGACGTGCTGTGTAAGATGATTAACGAGTGTGTTGAACGGAACGATGCGCCGAAAGTTTGGCTAACAACTTTGATCGCGGCAGTCCCAAGAAGGATAAGCCTTTGACAGAGCCAGATGGCTATCGGACGATTGGGCTTGAGAGCTGCTTTCTCAAGCTCGTGTGCCTGCTGATCCACAAGAGGATTTATAACTGGGCGGAAAGTAGGAACATCATCCCACCTTCTCAAAATGGATTTCGCGAACATTACCGCACCAACAACAACGCCTTTGTGCTGCGTTGCATGCTCGAACGAGCTAGAGCGGAGGGCAGGACCCTCTGGGTTTCTTTTCTGGATATTACCAATGCTTTCCCTTCTACCAACCGGGACCTTCTGTGGCTGAAACTATACCAGATGGGTGTCTCGGGGAAACTCTTTGACTGGATTCGGATGCTATACGGACGAATGGAATACATGGTGACGCTGGGCGGGAAATACTCTGAGCCTTTCTACTCTAACATTGGGGTTCTGATTGGGGATCCAGCTTCACCTACTCTGTGGGATCTTTTCTTTGCGGACTTCCATCTGCACATGGACCCTGATGATGTGCTCATCTTGGGCCTTGTGATGTCTCACTTGGAGCACGCGGACGACATGGCAATTGTATCGTACTCGCAGAGGGTCTCCAACGACACTTGAATACATTTGCTCACTGGTGTGGCGACAACATGCTCGAGATTAATGCTGGAAAGTCTTGGATTATGGTCTTTGGGCTGGTCCCAATGGATATTCCTGTGTTCACTCTGAATGGGCTAATTGTAGGCTATAAAGACGAGTTCTGCTATGTTGGGGTTACCTTTCAATCTAATAATAGGAATATTTTCGCTGCTCATTATGCTGCCAAGGCCCAAACGGCGCGCACTTGTTGCTTTACTGTACTGGGAGTGGAAGCCTGGGTTCGAGATCTACCGCCAAAAGAGGGACACGTGCTCTATACAGCCTGTGTAGACCCCCATCTGATCAGTGGGGCTGATGTTATTATCGACGTGGATCCTGTTGCTCTTGCGGAACTCGAAAAAGTCCAGAAGACCTTTCTGCGAAGGCTAATGGGCTTGGGTTCTCATTCCATCTGTGCGCTGCTATTCACAGAGCTGGGACAACTACCGTTATGCTACAGACGACTAATTCTAATGATACACTATGTCCGCTATGTGGTGGGACTGGAAAGACACATTACGCATGGCTTGCGCTGGCCGATTCATACAATCTATTTCAAAGTGACTGCCCGGGTTATTGGATGGATGTTGTCTATGCTCTCTCAAATTTGCCGTTTCCTGTTATACTTCCGAGCACAGAGATGCTAACGACAGATGGGTGTGACTTGGTCTGCAAACTAATATATTCCTCTGCCATGAGGAGCTGTCACGTACCGTGACCTCGGAGCTCCATCGGACTCCGATTCACTATTTCCCTCGGAATTCCATCGGACATCCGATGTATTATTTCCCTTGGCATTCAGCACTTTGCCTTCATTCTACTTCATCCCTCCCATTTATTCTATTTGCTTCGTTCAAACCCGGAATTCCATCGGCCTCCGGATTTATCTTGTTTCTCTTCACAATACTTACGCTCCTATTGGTTCGTACTGTTTCTGACTGTCACGTACCGTGACATCGGACTCCCTCGGCCTCCGAGAATCACCGAATCGTAATGTCCCCATTCTTATTGGCTACTTCATTCACCATATGCTCAAGACTCCCTATGATTCACTATGACTTTCTTCGTCGGCGTCCTCGGCCATCCGACGTCCGCCGACACAGCATTGACTTACATTGACTCCTACATACTCATTCCCATCGCGGAGCCTATCGGCCTCCGATGATTAATTACACTACGATATCATTTAAATAGCTCGATGTACTCTCGCTTCTAGTCAGCCTGAATATCGACTAAGATTGTGCTCTATCTTCGTCCCTCATCCTCTCTGTCTTATCCTTCTGAAATCGGGCCTTGGGCGTAGAGAAAGGCGCAGCGCACAAGCTGAAGCCAAGCCCGCTCTAAACCCCTCGGGATTCCGAGCCAGTTCTGACCGGATGGGACTTATCGTTCCTTCACAAAGTTTTACTTTGTGCAGTCCTAATCCACCTCACTCACTTGCACTTGCTTGTTGGTAGGAACCTCGGAGGTCCGACTCAACTCCGAAATCTTCACATGTTCTTGCTTTCCACTTGCTTCCGGTTAGCAGGAACCTTCAGACGTCCAATCAGTCCCGAGGATGTCCAGTCCTTGACAGGAGCTTGGACCTGGCGGTCAACAGTTCTACACACCTGTATCTACTCCATGGACATCGTGAACCTTTTGAAAACGACCCGCCTCGTGCAGTAACAATATTTCTGCGGCACTATTTAACCCTGCTGCCGAATGCTGATCATCGGAGAGCTCTGACACGACTTCTACTCAGTCAACATTGCCTAGCAATTGAGAGCCTACGGTATAACAGCCAATATTATTGGCGTGTTGAAAGGCCATTGCGTCTCTGTCGCTTTGGATGTGCGAATGTTGAGACTGTGGAACATGCCATTTTCTTTTGCAATCAAGACACCATCCTCGTGCATAAGAGGAACATGTTTCGCACGGCAGTGTTTATGAAAGTTCCAGCAGTAGCGACGTTTAATGCTGCAAATGCGACAGAAACTCTGAAAACAATCATATTCAGAAGGGATACTGTATGCAACATAGCCAAGTTTGCGTCCCAGATGTTCAAGATTTTTGCTCGCCTGCTGCTGCGCCGTCCGTCATCTTCTCACCGACCACGAACATAATCTAATCTAATTTGCTTTGACTATGCTATTTTCTGTGCTGCTATAGTCCCAGGATTCTGTGAAGCTGGTGCTGATATCCAGGTGCTTAGATCTACAGCCTTAAATGTGGTCAGCTCGTCGAAGGTATTTGGGTATTGGTGTAGTTTAGAGTACATACTGGGCTGGATGTATTCTTAGGCTACAACCCCGCACGTTCCGAAAGGGGACATAGCTGGGCTAACAATTTATCCTGCTTCTTATCCGATGGTGGAGGTAAGCCGTGATTACAACATAGCGCCGCCGTAGCGGAGTTTGAATCACGATCACGTGCGCTCGTGTTCCAAATCCCACCGTACTGACAGTGCAGGCGGCGTCGCGAACACGAAAAATTATATTTTTGCACTGGTGTCTAGCTTTTAGGTAGTGTGCTAGTGCGAACTGCAATACTATTCCGGTTCAATTTTGTGTTGTCAAGCTCATACTTACTGTATCATATTCTCTTGGGCTGCCAGTGAGGACATCAATTAATAGGATATCCCAATGGTCCAGCGGCAGCCTGAATTCACCCGTAAGAAAGATGATTCCAATCAATTTGGTTCTTGCCCTCAAAGAAGGACAGGAACGAACTCCGATGAGGAAATGGGAGGCTTTTCCCGAGGTAACGGGCGGCTTGGAAAACGGACAGAGTGTCTGTGCAAGCTCCCAAATCAGTTTATTCAGAAATCAGAGTCGCTGCATCCTCTAGAATTTATTAAATTTCGAGCAAATGTTGTCCATTTTCGTGCCTCCGCTGCCGCAGCAAACCTTCAAAATATTCTGCAGTTATTTAAATCTCACCCATTCCCAGTTGAAGAATCCGCTATTTTTTTAAATCTGTCTTCTGTTCTAGGCTCTCTCCACATTTTCAGTCTAAATGGTTTGATATATGAGCGTTCTCTGTTGCTTCCAGATCCTCTTGTCCAAATAACGATGCGTACACTCGAACCTTGTGACCAAATGGTTTTATGCCGAGCAGTGTTGTCCAAGACATGCCAAAGACATGCAACTGCTTTATATAAGCTCTTCTTGAATAGAATTCTCTCATTCTGTTTATTCAACTCCAAAGTACAAGCTACAACTTGGTATTTCTTTCGCTCATTGAATCAAGCTTGAGTTTGAAAGGCACCCTTTTCAACTAGGTGTTGGCTGATGCTGTCTTTAACCTCCCTTTACCTGTGGCTTAGCCTTTATTATTTGTGCGTGGCCTACCAATGCCTGTGGCAGATAAATTTCCCAGGCTATTTGAGAGGCTGTTCGGTGAGATCATATCATCAGGTTCTTTATTCTGTAGGACGACACAAGGACTGCCACGAGCTGCTGTCGGCAAGCGGTCGGATTACATTTGTTTGATGTGTTTTTTGGGGCTGAGTTTTTTGAATCGTTTTCTTTGGGACAAATCGGAGGGACGGTGTCAGCCGTGGTTATATTTATTAGTTACATCGGTGCATGCTTCACAAATACACGGCCGTATTATTTGGCGTTTTTTTCGAGCCGGGAGAAAACAAGAGGACATATGCTTTGGCTATCATGTGTCCATTCCTGCTCACAGTTTGGGTGGGATTTCTTTGTCCCCGACCTAACTAACCAGCCCTTAGTTGCCGGTTTGAATGCTGGTGCCCCTTCCCGTATCCACCTGTCATGTGAACAGGCGATGCACCGCATCAACACTGACAGTCATCTCCTCCGACTACCCATTCCCCGAAGATGGCTCATAGAAAAGTTAGCCAGAAAGTGAAGGACTTCACCAAGGACTTCACAACATCGATCTTTGGATCCCCCGCCGCACCAACTCCATCCACACCTGTGAACTCGGCATCGCGGCCCGCCCCGACCGTGTCAGATATACTGTGGTCCACACCTCCCAAGATTTCAAGATCACAACACAAGGGAATTGGCTGGAAGGCCTTTATGCAGGGATTGGGGGTTCTAAAGGAAGTCTCAGTTGTCTTCCCACCCTTGCAGGCAGCGGCTGGGGGCCTTCTCCGTGTCCTCGAGCAAATTGGGGTAAGTTCAGTGTAAGCTCTTCGGGAACCTTAACTTAACTTGTACCAGCAAATAACGGATGCCAGAGATGATCTTGGCGTGATGGCTCAGCGAATCGCCGCACTGGCAACTTTGATTCGGCGATATGAAGGACGCACAGATGACGAAGATATCCGTAATCGGCTGGAGGGGATGACTGCGTCTGTCCTTCTGCTAGTTTCCTAGCATTACACTGACCCTAGTATACATCAGTGTGATGGAAGAGCAAACTCGTAGAATTGAGAAGAAGATTGCGCCAGGTGTCCGAAATATTATCGACTCACCTGACGCCCGGTATATCATCGAGTGTACCCGGGTGGTCTCGTTCTTAATCACCATCTTCGAGGTGTGTTGTTAATACTCGTATCTTCTCCCTTTTGATTGCGAGGCACAACAAAGGTAGACACTGCGTTGAATACGGAAGCGAAAACAAGTGAAATCCATAAATGTGCGCTATCTCCATCCCATTGAGTCCCAGTTCATTAATTATTCGATAGCTTGTATTGGAACTGCACGATCATCGCAAGTGCATTACTGCGCGGCAAATAATTCGCTGATAACTCGAGCTCTGTAGATATACTGGAGAAACTTTCTCCCGTTCCCGGCTCGGCGTACAATGAAAGTGGCGGGACTGGCACAGCGTCGACCCTTCACGGAAGTGGTGAATGCATGCCGGGAACTCGTGTGGGTATACTCACCGAACTAATGGCATGGGCCACCGATCCAGAAAGCCCTCCAATTTATCTGCTCACCGGGATGGCAGGAGCCGGAAAGAGCGCGATCGCTCGCAGTTTTGCACGGCTACTTGACAGAGAGATGTTACTTGGCGCAAGCTTCTTCTGTTCCCGCAAATCTGAAGATCGCAGTAATGTGGGCAGAGTTATCCCATCCCTCGCATTTCAGCTTGCGTGCCATGCTCAGCCCCTTGCCCGGGCCATGGTTGATGGCATGAAGAGGCACCCCGGAGTAATGTTTACCCTTCGACCGGTGGATTTTCAATTTGCAGCTCTCCTACTCCACCCATCGCAGGCCATGCCTGACCAGGTTCGACTGGTAATAGATGCTCTGGACGAGTGCTGAAACGGGTCCGTCCCTTCTCTTATCCACATAAGACTGCCCACGCTAACGCTAACGGATGCACAATGCAGACAGCGACCAACGCCGCGACCTTACTCTACGGGTCCCCCGCGGGCGGCTTCATCTTCGGCGGCGTGTCCGCGGGCGGCAGTCTCGGCGCCGCCCTCGCGCACCGCGCTGTGGAAGTGCCACTAGGCACGCTCATCGCTCAGGCATATTTAATGCTTCGTGCGCGGGTTCTCACTCCGGCAGTACCAGCCACTCATACTCCCTCCCTCTTTCTATTCCATTGCTACTCATTATCCACCCTCCCATCATCTCTTCCTTATCGCCAGGTGCCTGTCTACCCGAGGACTCCAACATCACTCGCGAGACGCGTCGAAGCGCGGATCAAGATCTCACTTGATCGCGTATCAATTTACGCGTCGCGTCTCAAACACGTCGGTGGAGGCGCATTGCGCGCAGGTCTCGGTTCACAGGATTTATATCACATCTCATTAAGCATACTATTCCTCTTCTCATACCCGATTTCACTCATTCATTTTAATTATCATTCAACTTGTCATCCGACGGCGACATCCTCATCGATACCTTAGGCCATCTCGGACTGCGCTGGGGCTCGAGTCGTCTGGGGTCTGGTCAACCTCTGGACACACTGTTGCGGGGCAGTGTCTCGCCCTATTACGTCTTTGCGCAGCTCCCGGGTGGTTCTACAGGTTTAGGTGTGGGTTAGCTCGAGGAGTTACCACGGTCAATTAAACTACTATTACGTTTGTACGCATCTCCATGGGCTCTGGTGGCGCACGAGGACGCGGACAGCCACCCCGATCATGTATAAATTAGCTGTCAACGTGACAGTTAGGGGACTTTTCCTCTGACTTCCCCCCCCATCTTCAGTACGAATCTGAGAGCATATATCTAGTTGTGAGGGTCCTCCGAGTGGACTACGAGTCTGCGAGCATCAACCCTATATCCAATCCAAAGCTGAGTCTCATTCCTTCGAGTTATATTTAAATTTCTATACGACGGCTACTACACAGGCAATCACACGACCAGCTCCACTCAGTTCCATACCCGGGACAAACCCAACTTCTACAGTGGAGCCCACCGCGAGGGAGCAGGTTTTCCGCTGCGTATCTGCCTCTTCACCGCCGTCTAACCCCTAACTAACCCCTATTCGCTTCCGCCGACGACACCATGTCCACCAACACTACATCCACTAACGTCCTACAGGTTCCCATGCCTGCTGCTCGTTCTCCTGGGGCGCCTCGCTTCGATGGTAAGGAGGTCACGGCGTTCCTGACGAATTTAGTGCAGCAAGGTGCCAACGCCGGCATCACGAACCTCGATGATTTGGTGCCGTATATTCTACAGTACTCAACTGATGAAGTTCGCTCGCTCATCCGATATGCTCCCGATTTCGATCCAGAGGTAACGGGTAAAACGTGGCCCGCAGCCAAGGCAGAGCTCCTGCTGCTTTATGGTCATTCGGAACGTGTTCCTGACTACACGGAATCCATGCTCAAAGATTATTGTCAAAAGCAATCTGCTAAGTCTTCTTTCACCAATATGTCGGAAGTTGAGACTTACTATCGTGGATTTGCCCAGATTGCGATCCCACTCATCAAGAAGTCTCGAATCACGCCAACTGAGCGCAATTTCTACTTCATTGCGGGTATTCCCAAAGTAATCAAGGATTGGTTCGTTCTCCAGGTGCCCGAGGCGAAACGTAAGCGTGCCACTCCTCCCTCTATCGCAGAATCTATCGCCGTTTTACAGAAACGATTCGCCGAGGACATCTTGGTCTTCGAGCCTTGGGCTGAAGAAGTTACCGCCGATCCTGTCCCTGTTCAAGCTACGTTGACCTCATCTGTATTCAACATTGATCCGCCTCGGCCTCTCCTTCCCACACAGATTCCGCTAGGTACTAACGCAATGGATGATCTGGCGAGACAGATTCAAGCACTGACTTTAGCTATGACGTCCGGGAATCCCCAACAGGCACAACAAGCCCAGCACCAAGGAAATCAAGGTGAGTACCCTCAGAGTACGGATGCTACTCAACGCAGATGTTTCATGTGTTCAAAATACGGTGCGCACCAACTTGGACTCCGTCATTGTCCCGAGACGCATGCGCTCCTCGCTGCTAATGCCATTAGATATGATACGAATGCTCAGCGGTATGTACTCCCTGATGGAACTGATTTGCCTCGTATTCCCCCAGGTTTCATTGGGGGTGTTGCGGATTACGTTCGTGCGGTCGCTCGCGACCGTGCTGCCAACGAAATTCCTGCGGCCCGTACAAACGCTATGGTACTTTCATACGGCGCCTCCGACGTCCTCGAGGGCAACAATTTTGCGGTATCTTCTCTAGACTTGATGAGCCGTGAGGCTGACCCCGTTACTCGTTCAGGAAAAGACACCGGTCCTCGTTTCGATCCTGCGAGGCGTCCGGAGGGTAAAGGTAAAGAACGTGCACGGGAGTCTCCCCCGCATATGGGGGCCGGCCCGTCTTCTGCACCTGCTCCGTCAGCTCCGCCGGCGCCGCCTGCCAAACCAGCCGGTGCACAACTCCCTTCTCCTCCTACTAACCCGATTAACCGCCAGGATGGATGGAGAGACTCTCGCCCTTCGAACACCAAGACTCGAAAAGAGGACGTAGTTATGCGTGATGCCAAGAAACCTGCGACTAGTGATAAGTACCATATTACTTCTGATATTCAAGAGCGAGCTGATGCGAAGGCGGTTTTCGAGGATACTTTACAGACTCCCGTCACACTCCCGCTTCTGCAACTCATTGGCCTCAGCCCTCAACTCCAGAAATTGTTCACAGAAGCTACGCGCTCGAAGCGCGAGTATGATACTAAATCCGCTGAGTATTCGGTTCGATTTTCTGACCCTGAGTCTGAAACATTTGTGTATAGCTCGAACGCGGACGACTATAGTCCCAGAGGCGTCTATGCGGACACTTCATTCGACGAAATTCAAACCTTCCTGGTCAATTATGGAAGTGCGATCGCCAAAGTTCCCGAATCACGATATTTCGCGATGAGTACCGGTTCAATTAATATTCAGATTGGAGACGTTGAACTGACCGCGATGATTGATACTGGTTCGGAGTTGAATCTCGCAAGTTTTTCTGTTCCATCTAGGTGCAATCTCCCCGTCGACTTTGAAGGTATGAAATGGGCGCTCAAAGGTATCCATGGTGGCCCCGAGCAGCTGCGCGGTTGTTCAACTGACGTTCCGATGCGGCTCGGGGGCCATACTTTCCCTCATCATCTTTTCATCTCACACCAGGAACTCGGTCATCATGACATGATCCTGGGGCAACCGTTCCTGCAATGGTTCGCGGCGCGACTCGATTACGAGCGCTCCGGGGAGGTGAGTATGTATTTGTGGAAAGGCGGCAACAGGAAAGTCCCTCCTACTATCATGATAACTATTACTGACCCGAAGGATCCTCGCAATACTTCGTCTATTAATCGTTCGCACCGAGCCACCATCGAAGAGGTCTCGGACGTCGAGGATTTTGATGTGGGGAGTACATCTGCGGTCTTCCAACCCTCCCCTACGAATACCCTCGGAAGATCTCTGGAAGCGTTAATGGGCAAAGCTGAGTTTTCTGATTTTGATTCCTTATTTCGTCTATCCCCTCCTGCGTCTCATGATTCCTTACTGTACGATTATTATGCTGCTACAATCCCTGATTCTGCCGTCGTTTCTACTCCCTGGACTGACCGATTATTCACTGAAATTAATTCCTCTAGTGCTGTTATACCCTCGAAGTTCCGTACCACCACGCGGCGTGCGAACGCTGCCATGCGTTGGGTAAATGTGACTACGAAAGCTCCGCCTAAGAAGCGCTACAAGCCGGTCGACCGTAAAGTCAAACCTGTCGCGACATCTCAACCTGACCCACAAGCCCATATTTTCCGTCCCATCCCTCGTACCACCTTTACTGATCTCCCTACCCATCCTCCAGATTTCCGTGACCTCAAATTCGGCTTGCGAGTCACGCTAGAACGCCTTACCGCCATGCTCTCGAAAATCGAACGCGACATTCTGTCTGTTGCAGAAATCAACCTCCTCGCCTATATTACAGTCGCTCGTGAGTCTGCCTTTGCCTTTGAATACGCGGAAAAGGGCTCGTTTTCCAGGGACTATTATCCTGATTACGAGTTCCCCGTCATCGAACACACCCCGTGGCAACGCAAACCAATCCCAATCCCGAACGCTTTACTCGAAGATGTCCGCAAGGTAATTATTGACAACGAGAAAAGCGGCCGGTTCGAATCTACGATCTCAAGCTATCGATGCGCTATGTTCCCGGTCATGAAGAAGCCAGGATCCGAACCCCCTGTGCGAATTATTCTCAATCTTGAACCGCTGAATGCTGTCACCATCCAAGATGCCGCCATAATTCCCAACGTTAACGAATTTGCTGAGTCTTTCGTTGGATATTCAATGTATGGGCTGGCAGATTTATATTCAGGTTTTGACGCCATCTGGATTCATCCGAATTCGCGCCCCATGCAAGCGTTTCATTCACCCGTTGGACCGAAGCAACAGGCGACGATGGCGCAGGGTTATTCCAACGCAATGCAGCAATTCACTCTTCGTGTCGCACATGCCCTCAAACCCGTCACTCCGAAGAAGGCCGACCCCTTCATCGATGACTGCGGCGTCAAGGGTCCTCGTTCCAGGTATGATAATCAACCTATTCCCGAGAACCCTGAGATCCGCAGATTCGTGTGGGAGTATGCACAAAACCTCGACGATTTCCTCGGAACTCTGATTATGGCAGGAATCACCGCTTCAGGTATGAAAACAGTTCTGGCTGCATTTAACCTCCATATTGTAGGCTCGGTCGTCTCTTATGAGGGCTGGAAGGTCTCTCCGAGTCTCGTTCAACGCATTCTCGATTGGCCGGTACCCACTTCCGTCTCCGAGGTACGTAGTTTCCTCGGATTAGCCGGGGGTGCACGCAAATGGATTATGGGATTCTCGATGATAGTTAAGCCTCTCACTATTCTCCTGTGCGTCGTTACTGTCGAGTTTCGCATAACAGAGGAAGCGATCGATGCACAGGAGGTTCTCAAGCGCAAAATTGCTTCGGCCCCGGTGCTGGTCCGATTGGATTATGACGCCGCTAAGTTGATTTCATACCTGCCCCGGAAGTCTGACGAAGGCCTTATGGTTGTAGGGGTTGATTCTTCGTGGATAGGCGCCGGCTGGGTCGTATACCAGATCACAAACTCCGTCAAACGTCCCGCGCTCTATGGTTCTTGCACCTTCAACGCCACAGAGCAAAACTACGGTCAGCCAAAGACAGAAGTCTATGGCGTCTTCCGAGCATTCAAAGAACTGCGCCATCGTATTTGGGGAGTCCATTTCCGTCTTGATCACGACGCTAAATCGCTAGCTAAAATGCTCCGAGAGCCAGATGACGTTCCCAATGCTCCGCTTCTTCGATGGGTTGCTTGGATCCGGCTGTTTGATTTTGAACCAAACCACGTGCGTGCTGAATCGTTTAAAACAGAAGACGCGCTTTCTCGACGCCCTCATGCACCCACGGATACGAACTACGACGACCAGGACCCCGAGGAGTTCCTAGAGGCATATTTGGATCTGGTTTACGCCGGTTCGCACAACGCGCCAAAAGATGCTACACTCTCCTCTGCAGCTAAGTTTCTGTTCGATTCTATCTACTTCCGGTTGTCTGCTCCATTTGTGCAGATGTACGCGTCGGCGGCTACCCAGATGCCGATTTATCGAGCCACCTCAGCGCTCGAAGGGATTCCCACATTTGACCCGGCCGAGTTTGGATCCGATCACTTTGATCCGGCGGCGCCGTTCTCGTATATCGCTCATTCTGCCCTTCGTTGTGACCGTCCCGACGATTCCCGCCAACTTCCCGAGTTCTACCAACGCAAATCCTACCGAACTGCCTCAGCTGAGTTTTTACTTGGCGAAGATTTGATTATTTTCGAGTGTTTTCTGACCGAAGATTATATTCAAAGTATCCCCCTCGCTGAGTTAGCATCTGTAGGCGCTGCTCACCGACACAAAACTCGAGATGATGACTCCCCGGAGCTGTGGCGAGAATTGCGCGACTTCCTACACACGGGGAATTATCCTCAGCGGTTGTCAACGGACCGAGAGAAGCTGAGTTTTCCGAAGCGGGCTCGTCGTTTCTTACTTCACCAGGAACGTTTGTGGCTAGCACCCAAGAAAAACTCGGACCGTCTCCCTCAACTCGTTATTGAAGAGCCATCAAAACGCGGAACGCTCATGGCGCGTGCTCACAATGAATGCGGTCATCGCGGCCGAGATGCGGTGTACTCCCAGCTACGTGATCGTTTTTATTGGCCGAACATGTACGACGATATTACATATTTTATCAGGTCTTGCATCGAATGCCAGAGAGCTATCAAGCGCATCCCCGTGTGCCGTACAATGAATCTTGGCAAGCCCCGCTCCTCCGTCATTTTAACATTGACTGCATTCATATGTCAGATGGCATTGGAGGGATGAGCTATATCATTCACGCAGTCGAACCCACGATACTCTGGCCCGAGCGCGTGCGGTCAAGGCTATTAACGCCAAAGCCGTTGCGCGATTTATCTATGAGGATATAATCTGCCGTTTTGCTTGTGTTCCCTTCATCACGGTCGATGGTGGCCCTGAATTCAAGAAGGAGGTTTTGCACCTACTGCGCACGCTTTATAACTGCACCGTCATCATGTCTACCGCTTACCATCCTGAAGGGAATGCTCCAGTCGAGCGCAACCATCAACCACTCGTCAACGCGTTGTATAAGTGCACCGGAGACGCCAAGGGTAATTGGCCGAAGTTCTTGAAGGCCGTTCTCCTTGCAATGCGGGTGACTACAAGCCGAGCTACCGGATTTTCCCCATATTATCTGCTCTACGGTGTGCACCCGGTATTTTCCTACGACATCACTGAAATCACTTGGCAGACTCTCGATTGGCACACCATCCGGACTCACGAGGATTTATTGGCGATCCGCGCGCTCCAGCTTAGCCGACGTGACCCTAAACTCGAGGAGGCTAGCAAGAAGCTACGCGAGACGCGCAAGCAGGCAATTGAAGACCTGCACAAACGCCACCATTTCATGTTCGATTTTGCCGATTTCGATGTCGGCATGTGGGTATGGTTGCGGGAGTCGAAACTGGATGAAACCAAAGGCGACAAAGAGAAGTGGACTTATTCTGGACCGTATATCATTCACCAGAAGCGCGACAGGGATTCTTTCGTTCTCCGAGAACTCAGCGGCGCCATTTTAAAAGGTCATGTCAATATCCGCAGACTCCGTTTGTTTTACTATCGCCCCGATAACCAGACACTCCGAACTTCACTCAAAACTCCTCCCAAGCGCACCGAGGTCCCCAACCATGAATTTCGCCTCGATTTGGCTTTGCGCGCCTTCGCTACCAGCTGAGTTTTCCACCCCTACCTTTCCGATCATTCCGAAACCTATACCCGTTCCCCTGTCTCGATCCTGTATATATATATGAGCAATTCCTCTCTCAATTCTCCCTCTCCTCTCGCATCCCCACTTCACTCACTATGTCTACCAAGCCGAATTGGGTCGGTATAATCCCTCCCCGCAATCGCGTACCTTCGAACATCACCAAGCGCGGCTTCAATGAACCAACTGATCGGCTCCTCGGTTTCCCGACGGATATGCTCTTCGACCAAGAGCCGATGTTCAAAGACTTCAGCATGCACCTGGACCCTCGCAGGAACACCATGTTTGTCCGACACGATCTTGCGCTGAAGTTCCACTACGAATCTGTCGTCTATTACCAAATCGAAGGTGAGTGGTGCTCATTCCCGGTTACGTATACCGTCTACCGTCGCGACCGTGACCTCCTTCGGTCTGAGATCGTGGACTTCCTACGTCACGGCTCCATCCCCGCTCGCTATCCCCTCCGGGAAAGCGGCGGTGTTATCAATGAACCTATGAACCAGGAGAACTTTGTACACATGATGAGTTGTTTTTGCCTTCGGAATATCACTCACAATTCTTCGTTCTTCGGCGAGCCTCTTCCCCCGCGGATTGTCGAGCGTCTGTACGAACGCGGCTCGAACCACGAGGTTCAGCACCACCACCAGGCTTTCGAGGAGAGGTTCTACGACTCCGTATACTTCTACCAGTATCGCGATCCCGACTACTTCCGTCGCGCCGACGCGAAGCGGATCATCGATGACATCAGAAAATCTGGAGCGCCGTATTGGTTTGTCGACGCGGAGGCGCGGGCTCTGGCGCTCATCTACCGTGTTGTCGCTGGTAAAGATCTCCAGCTGACGCGGGGGATAACGGGCATCTAGTGTTGAGTCTTCATTCTACCCTTTTTTTATCGTTCCCTTCCCATCCATACCATTCCACCACTAATGCGGGATCCCGAGGACGGAATCCAAAGTATCCCCCTCTGTGGAAGTGCCACTAGGCACGCTCATCGCTCAGGCATATTTACTGCTTCGTGCGCGGGTTCTCACTCCGGCAGTACCAGCCACTCATACTCCCTCCCTCTTTCTATTCCATTGCTACTCATTATCCACCCTCCCATCATCTCTTCCTTATCGCCAGGTGCCTGTCTACCCGAGGACTCCAACATCACTCGCGAGACGCGTCAAAGCGCGGATCAAGATCTCACGTGATCGCGTATCAATTTACGCGTCGCGTCTCAAACACGTCGGTGGAGGCGCATCGCGCGCAGGTCTCGGTTCACAGGATTTATATCACATCTCATTAAGCATACTATTCCTCTTCTCATACCCGATTTCACTCATTCATTTTAATTATCATTCAACTTGTCATCCGACGGCGACATCCTCATCGATACCTTAGGCCATCTCGGACTGCGCTGGGGCTCGAGTCGTCTGGGGTCTGGTCAACCTCTGGACACACTGTTGCGGGGCAGTGTCTCGCCCTATTACGTCTTTGCGCAGCTCCCGGGTGGTTCTACAGGTTTAGGTGTGGGTTAGCTCGAGGAGTTACCACGGTCAATTAAACTACTATTACGTTTGTACGCATCTCCATGGGCTCTGGTGGCGCACGAGGACGCGGACAGCCACCCCGATCATGTATAAATTAGCTGTCAACGTGACAGTTAGGGGACTTTTCCTCTGACTTCCCCCCCATCTTCAGTACGAATCTGAGAGCATATATCTAGTTGTGAGGGTCCTCCGAGTGGACTACGAGTCTGCGAGCATCAACCCTATATCCAATCCAAAGCTGAGTCTCATTCCTTCGAGTTATATTTAAATTTCTATACGACGGCTACTACACAGGCAATCACACGACCAGCTCCACTCAGTTCCATACCCGGGACAAACCCAACTTCTACAGCGCGCGCGACGACCCGTTCTTCGCCGCGAGCCCCGTCACCGGGCACCTCGCGCAGTTGCCTCGTGCACCCGCGGCGTACCCGCCCCAGTACGCCGACCTGCAGCATATATATATACGCGCACTCACCTATTGATTGGGTTAGGTACGAAGCGGAGCTTTTCTCGTACGCGCAGAGCACGGACACGCCTATGATCACCACGGCGCACATGGACAGCTACTACGGCGCGTCCCTGCTATCACTTTTCCTCCGCGGTCCCGAAAGTGCACTGACTCACCCACCACAGGCCACCTCGGCGGCCCCACGCACGACCCATCGGTCTCGCCGCTCCTCGCACCGGCGCATGTGCAGGTGTGCGGGCTCGACCCCCTGCGCGACGAGGTGCTGCTCTACGCGCGGCTCCTGCGCGTCCCACACGCGTTCCACGTGGGCTTCCCAAGTATCAAGGCGGCGGAAAGGTGGGAGGCGGATTTCCGCGCGGGTGTGGTTGCTAGCGGAGGGCGGGAGTCGCGATTCGGGTGTAGAGGATTGAATGATTCGGTCGTTGTTCTAGTTTTTGCGACTTGTGTTTCGTGGTGGATGGGCTTCGTGACGATAAATCAGGACAGCCGGATACACTGCGTTCAACCGGCGGTCCCCATGACTTGCTATGGTTCAGAGCCATCAAAGTATGTTTTGATTTATTCCTTCTTTACTCTCAAAATTCCAATTTATTCGTCATTGGCAGCCGTCGTCTGTCTCACGCACTGCGAACCTGAGGGGCGATGACGGCCAGGGAAGTCCTTGCGTCTGCTCAGCGGTCCATCCTAAACCAACGCGTGTGTGGATCAGCGCGTTCACGATCCCGACCACCGCAGGGGCGGTTTGTATTACACTGGACTGGATATTGGACTTGGACTCGTACGCGACGGCGAAGAAGACCGCCCAGAATCTGAAGTGGAGTTTAGCAGATAAGGCAGTAAGTTCAAAGGCGGGTGCGAGGTAAGCATGGCGGTCAACTGACGCGTAGAATCCGGCGCTCTCAACCACGATGACGAGGAAGTGCTGGTGTGAGTGGAATAGTATGTGATTTGCATTTTGCAACCAATGAAAACTCTGGGCACAGTACCCTGAGATTGGTTCCGTCTGACGGCATGGAGAGTCGGGTGATCGTCCAAATTTTCCATGTGATGAAACCTGTCAGTCATTTCGGCCAGTGACAACCTTGAGCACAAAGGCACAAAGACAGACAACATACCCGTGCAATAGATATTCGTTCTTCTTTCCGATCAGAATGGTCTGAAAAAAAAAAACGGCGAAATGCAGAACGTACATCAAGGTGAGAACGGTATTGAGTTTCAACCAAGGATTTGAGAAGACGTCGATACTGTGTGAAGTGGTGTTTGTTGAGATGAAGGTGCAGACTTTTGGATCCATGTGGGAAGTGTGCATTATCCAAAAGATCTGTACTCACCTGTTAACGCAAAAAGGTTGCAAACCGGGACCACAAGGACTATTTTGCTGTGGGACCAAACGACCCATAAACGGTGGATCTTCCAACCTGGTGAGATGTATAAACGCACAGCCGGATGAATGCTTACAATCAGAGAGTCACCAATGACAATTGAGAGGGACAAAAAGCTAGCTTGAACCACCTCTGTAATCTGGGCGTGGTCGTTAAATAATGTTTCGGCTTCGGCGCCGTGCTGAAGAGACACATAGGCAATAAAAGCGCGATACACTATCGTTGTCCAGTGCTGATAACGTTCCGGATCCAATGAGATATATTATACGAGGCGGACGTAAGCATAAATTCACGCACCGCTGTAACTACTAGGAAGAGGAAGATAGCCGAAACAAACACCATGGACTTGAATATAGAGCCATCCTTGCGCGATTTGTGAGACGTGTGTGTCGCATTGTAGCGCCGTAGGAGGAGATACATTGAAATGAAGAATAAAACAGAATACATCCCGTAGAAGAGGCTGCCAATAGCGAGAGTAGCCAGGTTTACAGCGATCAATGTGAGAGGCATGGTTGCAGTGTGGGAGCGAGGTGGTGTATTGCAGTGCGTTTTTATGCATCGCACTGGGAAGGAAGAAGTTTGATCATCGCTGAGCGCTGAGTTGCAGCTATGTACGGTATACTTTCACACGTCCTGAGAATAGGCACAGATCATCACCACGGAATTGCGATGGAAATCGCCATTGGTCTGAACCCAGTGACAGGAGGTATTCATGCGTGGGACTTGGGAAGGTATCATCCATCACGGAACTTTCAAACAAGTGGCCCTTGATATAGGTTGGTGGTCGTGATATCACCTGGTTTCAATGGGTTGAATGACGGATTCCCAGCGTTGGGCCTTTTGGCAGATGGCTCCCAGACTCTGCCCCCCAAGCCGCGGCGGAGCGAAAGAAGCGAAGATGTGATGAGATCCTATGATGTGGTTATTATTGACCAGTAATCCGTCGATTTTAGCCTCGAACTGATCCCCGAGCCTTCCAAGCATCTCTGGTTTGGGACGTACAGACACTTCTCCAGACGGTCAAAGGGTAATTCGACTGTTTGATTTCTTTGCGGGAAGGTGCGAGTCGAATTTGAGAGTCACTTCCAAGGAAATTGCGACTTGGAAGTCCAGATTCCCCATAAATAAAGTGTACTTCGCGTAGCCGAACAAACTGCATTGACGACGAGAAAATATCTATGTACTCCTTGTGGATTTGATAGTCTTTAATTGGTCTTTACTGCCTTAATTTGCGCTGCGAACTACGAATATGAGCGATGAGGATGGCCAAGGAAGTCCCTGGTTTTTCTCGCTCGTCCATGCTAAACCGACCCGAGTATGTATGAGTGCATTCACAATCCCGACTGCAGTAGGTTCTGTCTCTATGACGAATGATCCTAGGTTGGATTTTGCCTCGTAAGTGACAGTAAAGAATACTGCCCAAAACCTGAACCATGTAAGTTCTTAGAACAATATTCCGCAACGAATTAAACCGACGCATAAATTGCGGCACTTTCAACCACAATTGCGAGAAAATTCCGATCGGGGGCGAATATGCGATTAGGAAACTATGTATATTGCACATGGCCGGTGCGAAACATACCCAGAGACTAGGTCCGGCTGATGGGCGGAGCTGCCGCGGAACAATCATCCCCGACCACCTCACCTTCTTCAAGCGCTCCAGCCACGAGGAAGCCGTGGTTAGAGGAGCCCAGTCAGACCTCTCCGTCGACACCTCCTGCAAAAGCCTTATGTAAGCGACAGAAAAATCGACACCATCACAGCAGCTTGCCGAAACGGTGTTCCTCAACGGCGTCAAATTGGTGAGGCGGCTGAGCCAAAACCAAGCTGTCGATGGGCGTGCGACATTTCATTATTCTGTGGATAGCAACATATCAATTAATTCACGACTCACAAAGGGGACGTCATCGGCAAAGAATCAGACACAGCAGGCATATCACAAAAAGTGACACCAAACTATTGAAAACATATGCAAAAGTTACTTACAACGACTTTTGGATATTCCACTGAAAAAAATGTTGTGGCTTATGTTAAACTTACCCTAAACACCATGATTTATGTAAAAGACATTTGAATAATTTCAAGATATC
Source organism: Mycena sp. CBHHK59/15 (assembly GCA_029204085.1). Lineage (NCBI taxonomy): Eukaryota > Fungi > Basidiomycota > Agaricomycetes > Agaricales > Mycenaceae > Mycena > Mycena sp. CBHHK59/15. The sequence goes on along the minus strand of JARGXW010000141.1, from coordinate 197,329 downwards.
CTATGGTGGAACATGTCAAAGTCAGTGTAAGCATCTTCTACATATCTTTCTGATTAGTGTCCTTCAAATTTGTCCTGATTAGCTCCTGGTTGTGCTCCTGCTCTGTTTCTTACTTGGTTCCCTAGTCCAACCAGGAGATTCAACAGGAAAGCAAGTAGGAAGAAAGTAGGGAGAAGTAGGAGCACCAAGGGCTCCTGCAGAGCAGAAATTCTGCTAGGCGTCGTCTCGCGCCTGCCATAACATACTTAATGTGCATTACGGACCTCCCCGAATACCCCACATCGTATATCCTATGCACGGGCATTGACCGGAAAATTCAGGTGGAGCTACTATCAACAACCGGGTAACCAGCCACCTTAAGAGTTTGGGCCCACTCTCCCGGGATTAACAAAACTCCTACATTACACCCTCGGTACATTCCGCGGTAGACACGGTACATTCGGTTCAAGCCCGGCACATTCAGTTTGAGCCCGGCACATTTGCCGGCATGTGCCGCGCGTGTTGAGAAACACGGCACATTCCTGTGGCCATGCTGTGCTGGCCTGCCGGCGTCACTTGGCGGCGTTGAGAGCAATGTACGTGGGAGAGAACAGCTGGCTTCGTGCGTAAGAATATCTCCCTAACCCCGCGGCGGCGACGTACATAATTCCGGAAATCCATTAACTGACGAGTGGACAGGCTGTCAAGGTATTCTTGGTCGGCAGGCGTGTGTTTTGATCGTGAATCACCCTTGGGGGGCATTTGACGCGTGTTCGACGCGTCGGCGGCGCGCTGAGGTGAGGAGTGGTGTGAGAAGAGAAGAGAAGGAAAACGGGTCTGACACGTGTCCCCTGGAGTCCAAAAGGAGGCTTTACTTACCGACACACGGTACATTCCCAAATGGCAAGTGCCGCCTTTGATTCAAAGAGCGGCACATTGATGGGATCTACCGTGTTTGATTTGAATGTACCGGGTTCCCGAATCTATGTAATGTAGGTGCTTTGTATATACTCCCACTCTCCGGACACAGAACTCAGCCAGTGGGGTCCCCGCTCCGCAGAACGAAGGCATGCATCCTGAGAATAAGTCGAGGACATTGGATCAAATTTTGGGAACGTATTCATGTCTCTGTGAATTCTTTCAGACGACATGCCGAAAACGGCAATTTACGGGGACTGTCTCGGACTCGGACGACTGGCGCCACTGTTGCTTCGGAACCGAGCAGGATAGTGTGCGGACAATGTGGCGATGAAGCCACACACAGTGGCGCATCTGCTCGCAAGAACCTGACCGCGACGAACTCTCCTGCCATCTCCCGCGCCAGCTCGTCATCGGTTTTATCCTCCAGACCACAAGAAGCTCGTATTGCTCTCTCAAGAGTCAAGACGCCGCTGCTCCGCTTACTTTCGATATCCGTCTCAGCGCAAGCCCCATCTGGCCACTTCTACCATAAAGATCGACGTGCCTAACAGTGATTGTAGATCCAGCCGCGAAATCCATGTAATGACAGGCAAACTTGAGAACTTGAAGAACTGGCTTTTCGGGGTGGAATGGTCGTTCAGACACGACGGCTCACAGAAGACGCATTTTCGCTGCGGACTCGCGGGCGTCGGCAACGTTCCAGCGGATTTGCGCCTTATCTCGTCTTGGATTCGCGGCGCCTCGACTACGACAAAAAGTGTCGGCGAAAGTGCGTGTGCGTTTATTATCAAGGTATTAAACGGTATAAATAAAAAGGTAATGCGCTGGTTCAGACTTATGCAGTGGGTGGGGCAGCGGCGGCCTCGGTCTCCAGCTTGGAAGCGAGGATGTCCATCAGCTGGTTGTGCGACGTCGTCAACTCGTCTGTGACGATGGAGGTGAGGAGGAAGTTCGTCTGTGTGCAGTCCAATCGTGAGCGCGACCGCAGAAAAGAAAGAAGACATAGTGCGCACGGTAAGCGTGTCCGTCTCCGTCAGATCCGTCCCGCCCGTCGCGTTCGCGACCGCGCGCCACTCGTTGTGCAGCGTCACGCCCGCGGCGGCGCTGTTGTTCGTGTTCATGCCGTTCGGGAGCGCCTCGAATTGCGCGACGTAGGTCGTCGGGATGGACAGGCCCAGCACGAGCGGGAGCTTGTCGGTGATGGTGATCTTGTTAGGATCGGTGGGGTCGACCGTGGAGGAGGTGACCAGCGGGTTGAGGTTGATCATGGTCTGGAAGTCGTGCAGCGTCGCGATGACGGCGTCGACGGGCGCGTTGATGTGCTTCGTCGACGTGATGACGGAGGTTTTGTCGAAGATGCTGCGGGCGACTTTCGAAAGGAAGGTTGTTAGAGTCTTTTCAAGCATGGTGCGGGAAGGGAGACGCACTGGGCCAGGCAGAAACAGACGAGATGGCGAGCGCAGCGAGAGTGAATTGGAAGCGCATGTTTTCGTTAGAAGTTTAGGATAAGAGTATTAGGTCGAAGGAGACACAGTCTCGAAGTATTAAGTAGTGAAGATTGAAAAAAGCAGGAATAGAGACTTCACATTGTCCCCACGCGGTTTTATGTGTTGCTAAAACACCCAGCAGCCATCACCCCGTGAAGATCTGACCCTGTGTCTGGCTTAGCGAAACATTTGGTAAACATGCACACGAAAGCATAGCACGGGAAAACGCGACGAACAAGGCTCAAAACAAATTCAGAAAAAAAGCATTCAAGACGTGGCATGCGTATATGTCGATACGAGCAGCGGCAAAGGGAAGCTAATTTACTCCCCAGTGGCGGTTGTCAGTAAGTTACCCGTATAGGGGTAGTGATCCCATCAATTCTTCATCAGTGGCTGTCCGTCTTTGTATTGCAACATAACTCTGCCCATCGGTTTTCTATCTGTTGTTATGGGAAACTCGATCCACTGGCGCTAGTGACGATCCCTCGCGAAACGGTGTGTTGGCGTCGTGCGTATGTGTGCGCGCCAGACATGTGCAGCCGGGGCGATGCTGAAGCTGACGATGAGTTCTATCGTGTCCGCTCGACTAGCATGATTTCATCAGGCACAATCAAAGATGGGTCAGCTTTCCGGACTGTTTCCGTATGCTTGCTACGGGGATTTCCAGCTGGCAGAAGGTCGAATCCGCTGGGGTAGCCTAGACAAGAGGTGCTCGATCTCTGGATCATGGATATATTCCCACGACCGACCTACCCCCAAATGCCCACTAACTTTAGGTAGTGGGTCCTGTAGCGCCCTATTTCAAGTATGCATTTTTCCCACGACAAACACGACCAAGCAGTGTCATTCCTGTACAAACATTGTCATCTACGCGAGTTCGACATGCATGTCCATTTGGCCACTATCCTGTGGACCCCTACTTGATGTTGCAGACCGTCTGAAAATGCCTCATTTTGCGGAAATCCAAATGAGCCCCAGCGCGCATTTGTTAATTCTTTTTCCACTTTCGGATGACAGCCCAACGGGTCCGACTTCCCGGGATGATAAATTTTGCGTGACTCAGTAAATAACGTGTCTCCCTCTATTATCTGCACTCTAGACAAGGGGGACGCAGGATTGAAATTTTGACACAACATTGATTTCTGATGTAAAACATCCTGAAAAGTTCAAAAATGAACACCAAAAATAAATCCGGTGCACCGTTGTTGTGCAAGAGAGGATTATGTGTGTTACTATATAAGGTGCATGATGCACTGTATATGGTGATTGATGTGACTGATCATCACTAGGTAGGGTCCAAAGGCCTGGATTTTTTTTTTCAAAAGTTGCTCAGAATCATTCAATCTGTTCCAAGGGGTCAAGGAAACCGTAATTCCGGATATGGACCCCCCTCATGCACGTGATGATCGCTCTGGGGTCCTGCTACATATACTTTTCCCTAGGTCCTCACCGAGTCAATTCTGAGGGCTCTAGAGCCCTCTAACTAGGTTTAGGACTTTTAAAATGCATGTATGCCAAAATTTAATGAATTTGATGTTGAAGTTGACAAACACCGAGCCATCACCGAGCTTACTAAGCCCGACGTGATGCGCCGATGCTCCCGAATTATCTCGAATATTCCGCCCCACTATTTCTTACTCAGAGTCTTGAAGTCTTACTCATTCTATTTTTCAGCCTATTATTCATCTTCAGGCAGAACCTACTAGAACATTTACCACACAGTATAAATACTTGAACCTTTGTCGTAGTTGAACATTGAAATATTCATTCTTTCACCTGCTCACATTTTTAACAGGTTATGGGCCCCGCCCGCCTGAACTGAACACACACACTTGCTCACCTATCTCCTCGCTCTCCCACTCTAATCTTACACATACACTCCACGACTCTCGCTTACGATGTCGGACAGCAATTCTGCATACCGCATCAAACAGCTTGAGGGAGCCCAAGGCTATTCCACATGGGCAACAAAAATGATTGACATCCTGACGGATCAGGATATGGAGGACTTCGTTATCGGCAGCAAGATGCTTGCGCTGGTGGTTAGGGACACAGCAGATGCATTGGAGACTGCCGTGCTGGCAGATTGGAAGAAGAAACAGCAGAAAGCTCTATCCGCCATTCGACTTCGGGTAGCAGAGGGACCCATGGCGTACATTCAAAACACTACCACGGCTTTCGACGCTTGGAGCAAGCTCGAGCGCATGTACCAGCCCAAAGGGGCAATCTCCATCATTCGGCTCCGTCGGCAACTCTTTTGCACTGCGTGTGTGGAGGGGGAGGACGTCGAGCAGCACATTCGAAATCTCACGCAGATACAGAGTACCCTCGAAGGATTTGGCAGCACTATTGACGAGACGGAGTTCGCGATCACTCTTCTCACATCACTTCCTGACTCATGGGACAATTGGGTCGGAGGAATTGACTTGTCCAGCATTAAAGACTCGGACAACATCATTGCACGCATTCTGCAGCAGGCAGGACGCCCCCACGCTAAGCCGGACGCTGACGAGACATCTACGGTGTTGCCCGCGCTTGGCGGCTCGGGAAACAGAGGGAATCATTCCCACGGTTGTTGGAACTGCGGTCGGCCCGGCCACCGAGAAGACGAGTGCCGCGACAAGCAGTACACGGATCAGCAGAGACAGGAAAACTATGCCCGCACCATGCGCAATCGGAAACGCAGCGGTGGCCAGGGATCATCATCATCATCATGAGACGTGGCAAATCTGACTCAAGAATCCTCACCGGATATCACATTTCTTGCACATGGCCAGCACGGGAAGCTCAGCCGGCAATCTTGGTTACTGGACAGCGGAGCCAGTGCTCACATAACAAACGACAAATCTATATTCCACACCTACACGCTGCTTGAAAGCCATGCCGTCGTAGGAATAGGGAAAATACTAGCAGAAGGGGAAGGATCAGTTAAATTACAGTTCAGAGTTGGAACCAAGCTCACCACCATGACGCTTGCGCGCGTCCTATACCTCCCATCATCCCCGCACAATCTCATCTCACTCGGCAAACTGCATCGCGCAGGTTATCGCCTCGAATTCCCATTTGATACAAACCACATCATTATCTCGTGTAACAGATCACAGCTCGTACACTGCCACAACATCAGAGACGTCTACGCACTCAGCAATGTAACACCAGTCCGCAGAGACAAACCCATCGACGACAACTATCGCTATCAGCCAGCAGTACCATCAGACCCGACGACAAGCAAGGCAGAGCAGAAATCTTCTGTCAATGGCGCGCCTCTGGCAGGCACTACCGCTCAGCCAAACCAGGCCCATTCGACATCATTGACACCGCGTATCAATGCCCAGACCCCCGATTCCACCATCTCCATGTCTCCATTGACACCAACTTCATCTCACGAACCGACACCGGAGCCAACTCCGCCGCCGCCCATAGCTCCGCGAAATATAGACAGTTCCATCTCCACCGACAACATCATCCTTGGACCTCGCACAAGGAAATACACGAAACCTTGATACTTACCTCTCACGGAGGCAACAGTTCACCTCTGCGCATCATTACATCAAGACAAACTTGTGATGACTCGAGTTTGAGGGGAGTGTTGAAGTTGACAAACGCCAAGCCATCACCGAGCTTACTAAGCCCGACGTGATGCATCGATGCTCCCGAATTATCTCGAATATTCCGCCCCACTATTTCTCACTCAGAGTCTTGAAGTCTTACTCATTCTATTTTCAGCCTATTATTCATCTTCGGGCAGAACCTACTAGAACATTTACTGTACAGTATAAATACTTGAACCTTTGTCGTAGTTGAAGATTGAAATATTCATTCTTTCACCTGCTCACATTTTTAACATTTGAGAGCCATGCGCAAAAACATGGAGTCGGCCAGGTGATGTCAACAAGGATATACAATATGGCTGTCAAGCAGTGTTCGACTTAAGGGTTAAGCCTTAATAAGGCCTTAATATTAAGCTTAACAAGGGGCCAGAATTGCCCCAAGGCTTAATTAAGGGTAATGATGGCATCATGATCCCATCAGAAAACTTTCCTCATGACCAAGACCGTCCACGACAAGCTCCAGCTATGCCGCCTGCGAAATCCGGCCTCTGGGCCTTCTTCCATGCCGGTGAAAAACAGAACTCAGCCCACTACAAGGTGTACTGTCTCGGTTGCATCGAAACTCATCGTCCCATGCCTGGATCCGCCAGTAATGTTATGGATGTCGACTCTGGTGACGAAGATTCTGCAGAACCGCTGCTTGTTGCCCAAGCTTGGTTTAATACAGGTGAGTACTGAATACCTTTGCTGCTCGACACGTTCCTGATAAAATCAAAGCCATGGGTCAGACCATGCACGTTCGCGGCGAAAAGATGGCCATGGCTAACCATGTAATGGCCTGCCCCCACGCGTCGGCGGCGGCGAAGAAGATGGCCAAGGACGTAAGGGCGGGGAAGTCGACGGCGCCGAAGGACAGCGACGACGATGAACCGTCCCGCAAGCGGAAGCGGGTGGAGTTTAAGCACGTAGAGAAGAGCATGGAGCAGACCCAGCTGAAAGTTTTCAAGGGTCTCAATATCCCATTCAGTGATGCGCAAGGAAACCGGCCACCCGCCAAAATACAGTGTTCCCACCTGTACCAGTGGCCCCGATGCATCCCAGATGGTAATAGAGGTGTTGTCTGAGTATTCTAAATACCCAATCTTTACATACAAGCCATACTACGGAATGTACCTTTGCGTCTGATGCAGCGTGGAACCACCAAAATTATGGTCGTCGGCTACCGCAGTGACGGACACAATCCAGAGCACATAGGAAGCCAAGATATGTTACAAGCACGTTGATAGAAAGCAAATAAACATACTTGGACAGCTAACCCAGTTCTCCAACCCCACAATCACGCCAAAAAAAAATCGAATTTGTGCGCTTCAGAAATCAGGTGGTTTGGGGTATCGGACAGTGGTGAGATAGGAATCAAATGCCTAGAATAATAGAATGGCCCAAAGAATGAAGTATTGAATATACAAAACCACAGAAGTGGAATATCAGAAAGTCTTTTCATGTTCATGCGGTCCTGCTTCCAGAGCGGTATGGGGGCCAAGCAATTTTCAGATGCGCTTCGCGTGCGGCATCTGGAGCATTATGACACTCTCCAGATCAAGTACCTTTCCACCCTCACAAAACGCAAGGGTATGAATTCATGGCTGGGGTCAAAGTATAGAAGCTTCCTCCCCTTTGACGACATGACTTCCGATGGATATCATGGATTTGTACCCAGCTCCCAATGGCTGCGCGACCTCTACGACAAATTTATCGAAAGTCATGACCATGAATTCAATCAAGCTATTGCGCTCCTCATGGCATCAATTTGCGCAATTGATTATAGCTTCAAAGTATGTCTTTCCATGGTCTGATTTATCAATCTAATTCTTTTCTTTAGCTCGCAAAGCACATTGCAAAAGTGAATGGGGAGCAGATTTTCATTGCTCTTCTCACGATCACCAATGAGAAGGGTGAGATTCGTGTCTGCAATCTTGTCGCAACAAAATCACATTCGCAGTTTGAACTCGCTCTCAACCGCATGCGCGAGTCACTCATACTCCATGGCCACGACCAGCCTCAGGTCTTCTATACCGATAACATGTCTGACCAAGAGTTCCTCGAGCGGTGTTTTCCCTCTCTCCGCAAGGAGGTCGTCGCTGTCGAAAAATACTCACATCTTGAACCTCTCGAGATCCCAAGCCCAACCTCCATCATTGTCTTGGCGGAGTCGGATAAAATTGATGAGGCGATGCGATGTATTCTGCACGATATTCCTGAGGCCAACGAAGCATCCAAGTTGGTTTTATTTTTGGACTCTGAATGGAATGTCGAGACATCCGAGCGGGGATATGTTACTGGCCGCGGAGCGACCGCTGTCATTCAAATCATGTACCAAGACAAGATCTATATCCTTCAGGTGAGTCGAAGCCATTCATTTGATGCGATGTATTGACAAGATTCTAGATTGGTCAAATACTGGCTGGTGGGCGACTTCCTATGGTGTTAAAGCAGCTCCTTCAAAATCCGCGCATTCTGAAGGTTGGCCGTTCAGTAGCGGCTGACCTCAAGTATTTTCAGGAGGCATCCAAGACATCCACTCCATTTGTTGGTGCAGTTGACCTTGCGCGGTTTGCTAAAGATCAGCTGGCTGTAACCTCTGCAAAAATTGGGCTTGCAGACCTGTGCGCCAAAATCCTCGGGAAACGGCTCAACAAAAATGTTTCCGAGCGAATCAGCACCCGTGGGAACGAGAACAACTTTCCGATTCACAACAGCTCTATGCAGCCCTCGACGTCTATGCTTGCCGTTGTGTCTATGATTCCTTAGTCCACATCGCCATCCCTTCGCCACTCCCACCTGTGGCACCTGTCGGAACTTCGGTTCTGATTTTCAATGATGATCGGACTCGTCTCATTGCCCGCGGAAAAATTAGTGCAGTCAAGGGCTCCTACGACGAAATCAATATCACATCGACGCGATGCCTTGTTGAGGTTAGCGAGGTTGTTGTTCCTGCCGCCATAATCACAACTCACTGCAAACACAAACTTTCCGATTTTGGACCCATATCCTTCAAAGTCGTCTGTCTTCGCAGCCACCTACGCATATCCAGTGATCTCAATTTTCCACGGACCCCACCGCCGCCACCTTGCCCACCATCTTTCATTACCCCCCAACCCAACAGTGCTTCGCCATCCGAGTTAGCCCCTCCAGTAGAGGGTGAGAACAGCTTTGGCGAGCTACTCGAGAAAGAGCTGGATTCCGCGGAGGTGCACAACCCGGCCGCTCTTGCCAATTGCGAATCGGATGCAGCAAGTCGGGAGACCGGGATCAGAATCCTCGCTGAAGCCGCGCGCAATTGGGGTGTCTGGAAGGATGTCATCCGCAGTCGAGTTCTCAAGGACGCGTTTCACATTTTCAACATGTTCTATATCTCCGTTGCCCGTGGTTTGCGTGTTGAGTTCGCTCGAGCTCTTCGCGATGCCATATTTATTCCAGATCCCATTGACAAGGCACGGATAATTGCTTGGGGTAGCCGACAAAACCCGCCGCTGGACTGGAATACCCTACTCCGGTTTCGGCTGCATGGCTCTGGCGCCGTTGCAAGCGTATCATTCCGCCGCCAGAAGAGTTATACCCATTGGTAGCTGCCGTCTTCTCAACTTTCGGTCATCTCAAGGACGCTAAATCCGGCCTGCCCTTATTCAATGCATCTGCTTGGGCGGTAGCAAAAAGTGTCCTTGAACTGATACAGAAGGGTTTTTTGTCAGATCCTCCTCGAATCGCGCTCTACTACATACTCGGTGTCGACAAATTCGGATTATACCTTTATCGCTGCATTCGCGGGTCAAACTATCCCGAAGGTGGCGTTCATCGTCATCTGCTATCCCATTTACCCACCTCTGGCGCTGGCATCCGCCATGCAAATGCGAGTCTCAAGGACTTCATTTGCCGACACAACTTGGTCGTAAGTGACTCTTTTATATATTTGTTCATGTACTTACATTTTATTAGGTCGGGACTTTCAATAGCACCGGCAAACGATACAAGGGACACTACAGCATATGGCTTACCAATGAGCTTCAAGAACTCCTCTCGTTCCTCGAGGATGTTCTCATTAATCCTCGGTTCATCACTGGTTGGGTCAACGGCAACCTCTACCAACGAACGAACGAGGTTGCGGGTGTGCTTCCCATCCCCGAGGATATTCGAGTCAAATATGCGATGGCTCGTTTTGAGCCCTCCATAGATTCCGTGCGCCCTCACCACCATCTTGCTTTGCTCCAGGGTACTCGGAAGGCCATTCTTCCTGTGCATAACCAGGAAGAGAAGGACCTATTCCGTATGATGATGTCCGGAAGTAATTCCTTCGGGAATTTCTCGTCTGATGCGCAGGTAGACGCAGGCGTAAGGATTTGGAACGCGAAGGCAGATGCAAGTGACAACATCTTCTACAAGGTGAACTTCATTATATTATCAATGATTCGAGCCTTACACTACTTCGCAGTTGGCGGAACAACTCAAGGTTTATTACAATTCCGATTGGCAAAGAACGGCCAATATTATACAAACCCAGTCCACTACAGCCCAAGCTCGACAACCGCTCATGAAGCAGATCCACGACCCGAACAGGTTGCTGAAGGTGCCGGAAGTCCCACAGACAACACTGAAGCTGCATCATGTATCAGCAGGACTGCTTTCGCTTGACACGGTGGATGAAGCTCTTTCCCGTGTCGACCCCCAAGCGCCGTCCGAACGCGTCACGCGATTCTCCCCCTCGGGGCTCTCCAGCGACACCTCCGCTCCATCAACAATTGCCGCGACACAATTTGCTGCTGGATCCAGCGGTGTCCAATCGCGTTCGCTCGATTCTGCCTCTCAGAGCGACCCGCCGCCAATGGAAGTTGATCTTGGGATCTCCACTTCAGCGCTCTCCAGCGGGAGCTCTGCACCAGCAATAATCGCCGCGACGGAATTTGTTGCTGGCTCCAGCAGTGGCTCGGCTTCCGTATCTGCGGCGGCAGCATCGCAACTGGCGGTGGGCCCGCTGTCCCATCAAGAGGCCCTGCACCAGCTCGCAAAGAGGAAGGTTGGCACAGACCTGCAACAGTCTGAGCCGCCGCCGAAGAAGCAGCGCAAGGGCCGAACTTGTCGTAAATGCGCGATTGATTCGTGCCCGGGGAAAGGAAAGGTTGATTACTGTGTGAACGTGTGTCAGGACTGTGGAAAGGCGGGCAGGACAAGTCCTGCGTTGGAAGGAACGCGCAGTACCCGACCAAGACGTGCAAGCAGGCCGCGGAGGCAAATAAATGGAATAAATAGTGCTGTAATAGGTGGCTTGATCTTTTTTTTTTGGCTACCTTTGCTAGCGGTCAACAATTTGCCGGACAAACGCGATGGCGATGGGGCGCGCGGCACCGTCCGCGTCCACCACGTCAACAAGTGTAAGGCACAAGTGTCCCAGTAGTGCGCAGCTCCCGGGGGACGCGTGCAGAAAGGCATCTATTGCGTCATGAGAAGAGCAATGGGCACGCTGGCGCACGCGAGCTACGAGCCGCTGTCTGAGCGAGATGCACGACGTTGCGGTGAGGAACCGCGCACACGCACGCTCCTGCCCGCTTCACCCGCGCATACTCCATACGTGCTTGTTCTCGCAGAGCCGAGACTGCAGGGCATGCTCCTGCTCAGGGCTCGTGGCGCTGCCGCTGCGACACTTGCCTAACTACATGGTGCCGTGTAAAAATTCTTGCGGCGTTCAAGGTGTCGTCACTCGCCGAAAGAGATGAGGGGGGCCGTGCTAGAACGATAGCGAGCACTACTGCGCAGCAGTACATGCAGCGCACGATGCGGACTCGCATCTGCAGGACATGCACGGCTTCTCAGCGGTATCGCATCTAAATGCACGGCCTTGCTCTGAGATGGCCTGGAAGAACTCGTTGTAAGCCATATTGAGTCGGCCCTCAGTTGGGATGAGCGCGGCGAGAACATATGCTGGAAGGCAAAATCGTCGTCGGGCTGGAAGTCAAAGGAAAGATTTGTTAGCACACACCTGTGAATTGTTCACTGATCCCGCATTCGCTCCGTCCAACACCGTAGAAAAAAGACTCGGTCCAGCTGTCGCGAAAGCCCCAGGATGGATACGACAACGACAACGTCGTTCGAGAGCGGGACCATGTTGTCGTCCATGAATGTTGACATTTGGATGGTCCGGTCGCCCGACGAAGACTCCGTCGACGACGGGGAGTAGCTGAGGCTCGGCGTCAATGGGATGGGGCTCGGGTACTACTGGCTGGAATACGTGGAACTCGGCAATGAAGGCGAAGTCGTCTGCTGGTGTAACAGCAGTCTCCATTAGAATGAATACAAATCAGAAAACAATATTCACTCACCACACTGAACTCGGGAGGACCCATAAGTTGGTCTTGTTGAGCAATATTAGAGAACGACAGCTGGTGCCCTTCACCATTTCAAGTCGACTCGTTGTAGTAGGATGGCCCGCTGGTACCAACGGGGTAAGGATCGCTTCGATCCTTCTCTGCAAAGGTGTCGGCCGGGAGCGTCGAGCATCAAGTAAGTAAGCATCCAAAGAGCATGAATCCAGCGTGTTGAAGAAACCGAGTGTGTCGAGACTCGAGAAAGCGTGAAGAGAGAGCAAAGACAGCGAAACGTGTGAGCCGATCGAGCGCCCGATGCGGATTGAAACCCCGCTCAGTATCGAAAAGATACTGACCTTTATTTATTGCTGAGTTTACAGGGCCCAGATAAATCCACAAATATTCATGCGTACTTAGATGGTATTTTACACTCTCATCCACCCTTCAAATGAGTTTTTTGGGGGGAGGTGTTGAGTATTTTGGCACGAGCTTCAGTATCGAAAGCGGCACATGACCGTTGTGGCTGTGAATGGTTACCAGACTCGGAAGGCGCGGGAACTCTTCCGATCTCAACCGAATTCCCCTCTTTTCACGTGCAGTATTTTAGTTTCTTTTTTCTTTATTTTATTATTTTCGCCCACCAACATCAGTATCGAGCCGAGAAACGGGCGAGACGAGCGTATGATGGCGAATCGGAGTTAAGAAATTGATCTTCCCACCCTCCGCCGAATGATCAAACGGATCACAGCTCATGACCAATCCATCATCTCGCCTCCAAATTTCGGCCTGCAGTCGCGTCTGAGGTCCCATTCCCTTCCTCATGCACAACCCGTTCATACTTTTTCGTCTATATGCGTCTATTATCCAAGTGGCCGGCTTCCTAGTTTGGCATGTTACCCAGTCGGCGATAGTAATCAACCAGCTGGACCGAAGTTCATCCCAATCGCCAGTATTACTGACAATTTCCTTTCCTTTCCCATTTCGATCCGAATGCTCCAATCCAATCCAATAACTTCACAGTACAGACTGTTCCAAAACAAAAAACAACAAAACCTTGATACAACTCCTGCTTTCACCACTCGCATTGGGAAATACCTCGCTCATCTAACCCGCGTCGCTTTGATCAACCCCTCAAACTGCTCCCCTGCCGTCTCCGCTGCTCCCCCGTACCTGCGCGGCCGCTCCGCCGACACGCAGCTCGCGATCGGCTATTCAGTGTACCATGGACCATGGATCAACAACGAGTTCCAAAAATGAACAAGCGACAAGAAGGCTGACCTCGAGCGGCACGTCGAAGTCCGCGAGGAAGAACAGCGGGATGGAGTAACGATCCGCGCCGGGGCGGCTGAGCACGCGGTGCGGCGCGGACCTGAATACCCCGTCTACCGTGCGCGAGTCATAGGTTAGCTTTCGACGTCCAGTCGCTACTGGTACAGGGAAAATGCTCTCACTGGTCAAGCGGGAGGTTTGATCACCCAGGCTGCACGTTAATATTGTGAGTTCCGTCAGTCCGAATCGAATTAGAAGAGGTGGAGGTACTTGACGACGAGCGTCCCGGGGATCGGGGGCGCTTCTATCCATACGCCGTCGGCGTTCTTGACTTGCAGGGCCGGGATCCCGGGCTGTTGCAGGAGGATGGTGAATGTCTGGGGGGTGGAGGTCAGATTTTGTAGCATTGGGATGTGCAGGGCTTGTGGATGCAGATATTTACCCCGAAGCTGCGGTGATCAGATTAGAAACTTCGAACGGATAACAGGGTTTCGAGGCGCCGCTTACTCGGAATGCGCCCCAGCCCCGACGACCTCCTTCTTCTGCTCCGGGTAGTGCAGCAGGCGCATTCGGGAGATTGCACTCTTTGTCTAGTAATACAATCATCCATCCATCAGGCCATATTTTTGAACGGCAGGGCACGACTGACCTTATCAGCGAAGAAATCCTCCTCGACCCCGATAGCGAGGGCCAGGAGACGGTAAATTACTACGCCGAGCCGCAGTGCGTGGTCGCTGAATCACCTGAATCAGTTTGTCGAGACTACACCGATCCGATTCGGAAAACTCAACTAGTAGTCAAGCACGCCGTCGCGCATCGCGGGCGCCTCGGCTGGCCACTTGTTTCCGTTGTTCGACGCGTCGTCGGCGCGCGCCTGCCACTGGAAGGTGACGCCCTCCATCAGGTCCCCCGAATTGGACGGGTCGATGTTGGAGTCACGGAACGGGCGGTAGCCCATGTTGACGCTGATGGGATCCTCTTGGTAGAGCTGCCGCGAAAGGGGGTGTGAGAAGAGCTGTGTTATTGCCCGAATGAAGAAGTTATTGGGATAGGTAGCGTACCATTAATTTGGCTGAGTGGTTCAAGGCGAAGAACTGCTGGGACACTGAGAGAGAGCGCTCAACCACCATGTCTGGGATTCCGTGGTTCTTTACTGGGGCATGGTGCTACCATCAACATCTGTCTTCAACGACGCGTGTGTGAGAATCGTACCGTAGAAGAACCCGACGTCGGTACACGCCCCCCGTATATCTTCCACAACGGTCCAGCGGGCTGAACTGTCGCTCCAAGCATCCGTGAAATCGCTGCACATGGACTCAGTCTATCTACCCTGCACCTGCTGTCAGAAAGGATCGTCCTCACTAACATTACTGGTATGTCGTCGGTGTGGGCGAGCTCGGTGCGTGGACGTACAGGCATGGAGGACGAGGGGGAGGAGGAGGATATATTTAATATTATACTGGCACGCAAGCTGCCAGCGAAAGAGATAGGGGTTCATTTCAACTCGCTTGCGCCCCCAAAAGAAGTAACCCACGATCTGCGGCGGCGGAACTGGCTTAGATCCTGGAGCCAAGCTCACGCCAAGGTGGTTTTCTATAGGCCACGGAATGATCCGAGACAGATTTTTAATGGGATTTGATCAATTTGATCAGGGAACTGAACAGTAAGTTAATCTCCAGATCTTTACGGGGTTCGGCGGACTTTGAAGTCGGAGGCAAAATACACCAGTGACAACCCCAAATGGGGAATGCCGAGCCTGTCAGATGCAGTGAGGCTTCAGTACGAAAATCGAGGTGCAGTCGAGCAGTCCCTACGTGCACCCACGCGGTGTATGTCGTGGACGCGGCTGCGGAGTGGCGTGCTAAGGTGCTGGAGAGCCACCGTGGCGTTTGGGGCGAATTCGTGGGCGGCGGCACACGATTCGTGGACAAGACAGCTCCCCTGGCGAAGGAATATTGATGCGGGGAGGCGAAGACTCGAGAGGGCGATGTGGGCGTGGAAGGGAAACGCACTGCACCACAGACCACTCTTCTGGGCAGGTTGCGACGAGCCTGTTTATTTCCCAAATGCAAGTAAGATAGAGGGCGTGGATTCCCGACACCTTATGTAATCTGCTTATAAATACTTTCCCACGGCCAAATGTTAGGTTTCGAAGAAAATCTTTACGCTTTTTCTGCCGCCAGGGGTCTGGTCGCACCCTGTGGGCATGTGATGAACCACAGAGCATCTCCAAATGCTCCAATGTTTTCTTCATCCTCTCCCAGAAAGTAACGGAGGTTGCCGGGCTTGATGTTTGGTAACACAATTCTGCTAAGCGAGCTGCCGAGGTGGCTGTGCTGGCCAAATTTTGTGAGTAATTTTCCCGAAAGTGCGCCATTTGCATGGAAAAACACTTAGAAATACTCAGAAAAAAAGTCACGCAAAATCCTTTCGGGCCTTATAACTTTCAACTTAGGGAACTTTTTGTGAATCTACTTAATACAAACTGCTCTTAGGGTTCATATCTAAGACTTGTATAAGGCAGAATGTTGTGGTCATGAAGTTATTTCGCTCATCGTCAAGCGTGATGTTGTGACATGTGACTGCTGACATAAGGGTGTCGAGAACTCACACCCTCTACTGTACTATTTCGACCATAGGTTCAGGTGACGGGTGACGGAGGGTCGTGAACTGAACCTATTTGGTACCAGTGACGGTGACAGTCGAGTTTTCAGGCCCAAATAGGCTCAAAAACACCAAAATTTTATCTCCGGCATTCGCCGGACTGGGAATTTTGATGTGATTGCCGAGGAATGAACTTAAGAAAAATGAACTTGGTAGGTGACGGGTGACATGGCGTGAACCTATGGTCGAAATAGTACAGTATCTTAGGAACAATAATAGTCTCTGAAGAAACTCGTACCTCGTTCGACATGACTTGTGTTTTTGCAAGCACTGAGCGAGTGTCACATAGAGTTTGCAATTGCACATACTGGGTAAATTGACCTGGAACAGAACAGACCACATCAAAATTTTCAACTCTGTGCTGAGTCAAATTAAGGTTCCTGAGAACTTATGACCGTCCAGTCCACTCCTCCCACTTATCATTCCACCTGATAATGTGGTTTGCAGCCCTAGAGATATATCAAAAAGATACGGCCGGATAGTATGGCCAAATGTCCGCCGTATCAACATTTGGTATGGTGAATACAGCAGACAGTATGGTTCAAGCCCCAAAACATGAAACAGGTACCCTATTTATGCAAAATGTCATGAACGTGTATGGTCTGCAGCCCTACATATCCTCAAACTCGAACAGGACGCTTTGGTTAATTTATTTAATTCCTCGCTCATGATACCTCTTGTGAACACAACTGCCAGTCATGGTGCTTCCACTCTTGTTCCTAGGTCCCAATAAGGTTAACTAAGCCTTCAGTTTCAATTTATAAATTGCCTTCATCTGAGCTAGGTGCTTCACGAAACCTTGAGAATGGAGCTCACTCTGCATCCGGCAACTGGTTTCCCTCTGAATGCGAGTATCGGGACATGGGGCCTGGGGGAGGGGTGTAATCGTAACACAGAGAAACATCGAGGCCGCTGTCGATGAGGACCTGCAGAGATGGCATGATATCGACCTGCATCTGGCAATAGAATACAACATGAATGTGGGACAGAGGGTTGTTATCCATGAGATGCGGGCCCGTCCGAGATCAAATAAATTCGAGGACCCCATTGTCAGAAATACCAGTATGCAACACATGTATGCTTCGGAGGTGGGGGCACAGCATCTCCATGGGCTCCTGGGATACACAAGTAAGCAGGGTAAGCACCGAGTGCGGGTCATGGATGGTCCTGCCTGGTGGCAACATCTCCTGTGCCATGAATAGCTCCTGGAGCATTGGAACAAGGCGGAGAGCCTCCAAGACACTCGCCAGTGGTATCCATAATATCCCTATGTGGAGGCTCAAATATTCAAGACAGTTGTCAGGGGAGAGTAGGTTCAGAAATGGAAATGAGTGTTCTACGGTGTAGCAGCTGTATTCCAATTGGTGTACATTGAGAAGGACCAGAGCTCTGAAGAAGCTGGCACCCGCAGGCTGCGTATCAGATGCGCACAATTGCGAGAGGTGCTCCAGATGGCACAGTCTTGGCGAGATGGGTCCATTCTGGGTGCTGAGGCTTAGGTTACAAGTCTCTAGTTTAGAGGACCGGTGTAACATGGCGAGGACCTCTCCAACTTCAATGGCAGCCCTAATTGATAGGTGTAATAAGTTTTGCCAACGAAGAGGCAAAGAATCACAGCCAGTTCCTGCAACCTTCAGTGACATGCTGAGAAGAGTGGGGGCACCCATAAATGACAAGAAGGTGTGTGCTTGGATGCATCAGATGAGTTGTCTACACAGAATCCCTCGACGACCGCACTCTGGAGCATCGGAACATCATCTGGGGATAAAACCGCAAGAGGCGCGACATGGCACACCACCCAAAGCACGAGTCTGATATTTTTCCAGCGATTTGCAACCCCAACGAACGTCTTCATCACTGATGAGAGATCATAGGCGGGGTTGTCCATCGGAAATTTGAAGAAAGAAAGTGACAGAGGAAAAGTGCCAGATCATGAGATCCAGATGTTCATCGCATCGTTAATCTTCTCCATCTTGTCGCTTGGCGGTGCTACCACATGGAGAGACGCCCACAGTCAGGGCGTCGTGAGGGTGAGATGTCTCCACAGCCTGCAAATCCGGCAGAGCAGGAGCGGCGATTCAGCACCGCACATGACCGCATATTTGGAAGGAAGCGATGCTTTGAATATCTCCTGCACGACATCGTCTGGAAGCCTGTGAAAGGGAGACACAACCGCTAGATGAGTGTCGATGAAGTTGGCCAGGTGGTCACGTTTTTGGGTCAGGTCGTCGAGCATGGCCTGGATGCGGCGGATCTCCTGGGTGAGCCCTACGGCTTCCTTGCGTGGGCCCACCAGAAGAGCGCGGATACGCTGGCAATATATATCCGATGGAATGGCGTTGGTGTGGAGGATGTCCTTGAATGGGGAGTCCATTCTCCTGAGTTGCGGTTGGCTGTTAATTAAAGCATTGGTTTCATCTCAGGCTCACCTTTCCCCGTTTGCAATTGTCCGATGGTGAGTGCTTTGAGCAGCTTTCGTCAGGAACAGTCTCATCACGTGCTACTCCTCTGCATGTGTTAGCGGACCAGAAACCCTACCCAAGTGCGTCTTTAAATGTATATGATGCTATGAATTTAATCATCTTGGCCCTGGAAATGTACAATGGGTCTGCATCTATTTTTCACTATTTTTATCCTGCACCTCTCGCGGCTCGCCCCGGGATTTCCCGGAAAGCGTTCTTGTAGTGCTCCAATTTTATTTTAAAAGAATCAACAGATGTGTTGGTAAGTAATTATTGAGAATCAGTTGCCGGACTTGACACTTGGTGATTTTAGTGTACTGTAGCATTTCGACCAAAGGTTCAGGTGACGGTGACACCCAGATTTTTTTGATGTGTTAAAAAATCGCGATAGTTCAAAAGAAAAAAAATCGGTCATCTCGGTGAGTGAAAATTCTAAAAATAGTGAACCTTTGGTCGAAACGCTACAGTAATCTGACTTGTAGCATAGCTCAAGCCACACCCAGGCGAAGGAGCTGTGCGACTTGTGTAGAATTTCCCACAAATCAGTCGAAGCATACTTCAAAGACCTAGCTACGAGTTCGTAATGTTGAAGCATCTGTCTAGGAGAGACCATGCTGGATCTCCCACGCAGACTAACAAGTATGACCCCTCCGACCCCAACGGTTCGCTGGCACTGTACAGATCACTAGGGCTCGCGAAAGTTGGACCATGCGATGTGGGGGAGTCATGTATGGCGGTGTATCGTACGCACCCTGTCATAGTGGTTGAAAGACGTGGGTGGGCTGCTGGTGGCCCCCGGTGGTGGGACGGACGGAAGGACCACGATGAGGAGGCAGTATACACTCTTTCTGATGGGTGCCTCGCGGAGGCTGATCCCCGCAAATAGATTAGTTGTATGGCGTGCGCCGAGGCCTAGGTAACGCGCGCCGAAGGCTTGGGATTGAATAGCACCGTTGGCGGATCTGCTGGAATGCACAGAACAGAACAGTCCACAGCCTGGGATGGGGAGGTGCATTTATTCTTATTCAGACGAAGTCAAGGCTCGGGGAGAGACGCAGCTCGATGCGCGCGTGAGGGCGGGACCGGACGGAGTGTCTACGGGAACAGCGCACGAGTCGACGGCGGAGAGGCCCAAGATACGACTAGCGATAGCTTATAGGCTGGAGGCGCGGATCTGGGTGGAGGCTCGCGGGCACTGCGTATCTCGGGCGGTTCGTGGGCATTATCTCCGGACTGTCCCCGGCACTGCGTGTCTCGGGATTGTCAGTGGGGAAGAGCAGCAGCGGTGGGGGAATCGAGATACTTATGTACGCGAATTATAATGTGGACATTCGAGTCTGTGGTAGATGCACCTAGAAATCGAGGCGAAGTCGAGAGCACACAGTCCGAGTCGCGAATCGAGTGGAAGGTCCGCGGTGGCGGCGGAATGGCGTGGACACAGCGCTTAGCACGAGTACAGGGGTGCGTGAAAGCACGTGCCACGTACGCTCTGAAGTGCAGGCGAGTTGCGCGCGTGTGGGGTGGGACTCCATTCGTGGGCGGCGGGACTCGATTCATGTATGGAAAGACATTCGTGGACCTATAACGGCGTGTCCTGGAGAAACGATGCGATGAGGAAGCTGGGAGGCCGAAGACGAGCAGCCGGTCACCAATGCGGACAGTGCACCACAAGTATCGAATATCCTGGTCGGGGAATTCGCAATGGATCTACTTCACAACGCATATGGACCCCTCTGGAATCCCCATTCCGATGCCGATGCCGATTCTCAGGCAGCGGCGGATTGGTAGTGCCACCCTGTGAATCCCGCGGGTGTCAGATATAAGATATAAAATGTAAACATGTGCAGGCTACTTACGAGACCTTCAACGCTGGACGGAACAGCAAATTGAGCACAATGGGCCGGAAAGCGGGGAGAGGTTCTCAGTGCACTAGAAATAAAAATAAGAATACAAACGCGGCCCGGAGAAGGAGGTTATATTTTAGGCTGAGCCCCAGATAGTGTTGCCGCGGTCCGGTCCGGGTCCGGTTCACACCAAAATTTTTTGAACCCCGAACTGGACTTCGGGTTCGGTTCAGGCAATATTCTGAACTTTGAACCGGACCTCAGGTTCGGCTGAACCGCGGTCCAGTTCAGGTTCAAACAAGGTTCGGACAGGTTTGAACCAATTTTTTTTTCCCACACCATGTATATCGTGAAAATACAAAAAAGTACTCAAACTGTTGCTGCCGCTGTTGTCTCGTCCTCGTTATCATCCAAGTCCTCATCAAATGCATCCAAGAAATCAATCATCCGCTTACTGGCTTCCTCCGATGCATCCATGTGCCCGTTGCGGTACGCACTTTTGAGTATCTGGAGGGCTTCGAACATTTCGGGAGACAGCCGATTGCGCCGGGGGGTGGTGGTGAGGGAGCCGTTGGAAAAGGATCGTTCGGAGGCGGTAGCAGAGCCTTGGATTGCCAGGTAGTCACGAGCCATCCGGGACAGAGTCGGATACTGCTCAGCATGGTGCTATAGAAGCGTCAGTCACGCATAAAAAAAAAGTTGAGAAAAACACGGACCCCCCACCAGGCAACTACGTCATCTACGGTCTCGAGTGGGGCAGATAGATAGGCTCTGAGCTCCTCCCGAGGATCCGCCTTTGCGTAGTCTGCAGCCCGTCGGTTTTTAACTGCGGCCCGCATCCATGAGTGTCCGTATTGAACAGAGCCGGCTGATGGTTCTATTGGATGTGACATGACCCCCTATCTCGTGTCGGTCTCGATATAAATACCAGAAGAGTATCTTTCCTTCCTCAATGGCTCTGCACGCATTCGATTCCCCCGAGTTTCAAACTCTTACCCAGTACCTCGGGTACACTACCCACGACAACGCGGTATGTGTATTTTTTTTTCTGGCCGAACCCTTTCGCAATACTGATTACTGTTTGATCAGGGAATCTCGACCCGCTTTTCACCTCGAACAATTCACATCAGCCGTTGGGAGCTTTTCACACCATCGGTGCTGTGCCCCCGGATGTTTGTCTTGTTGAAGCTGCTTAGGGCCGTTGACATCAAGCTCGTCGATCAACTGTACATCCTCCAGTTCGCCTGCAGTGAGAAGATATTATTCTTCATTTCCAAAGACTCAGACTCAAATCCCTGCTCTCTTGAAGTGAGTTTTTCCGAAATGTATCACATTTGGGTAACTGATCTTCCGGCAGGGCTTCATAACTACCATGACCCATCGCCTGGCCCAGACAGCAGCTCGCGAGGCAGCGTTGTACGCGGCGCTTCTGGTTGACACATCTACTCAGGGTCGTAAGTGTGGACGCATCCATTTCAGTTGTGATAAGTGGCTCAGATGTATGGGTGAAGAACACGAGTACGACTCAGATGACCTTCCAGAACTCATATAATTATGATAGCCTGCTAATTACTTTTTCAACACGCATTTTCTTATAATTTGCTCTGGTTGCGTGGTAAAACCACAGGTTCGAACCGGTTCGAACCGGTTCAGGTGGGTTCAGGAAATTCTGAAAATTTTTGAACCCAGAACTGGACCTTGGGTTCGGTTCAGTGAACCACACAGCCACTGAACCGGACTTTTGGTTCGGTTCAGGTTCGGTTCAGGTTCAGTCGCGGTTCAGAACCTGACCGCGGCAACACTAGCCCCAGAATCTACGTCGGCAGCCCGCACAATCTGCAGCGAAGCCGGGGGATGCAGTACACCTGTGCCGTGGGATGCGCGGAGTCTGCCAGCGAAAAAAATAACGGGCATCTCGTTCGTGCTTGGCTAGTTCAGTAGCTTCGATCTTCCGTGAGACCTGTCAAGCAGGATATGGAATACAGGCGTTTTGATGCCTCCGACCAGGAGATCCCATCGACCCCAGGCTGGGGAAAGGACGCTCCTCCCCGCTGGCCGTTTAGTTTAGTCGCTCGGGGTTGGTTGAGGGGTGTGTGATTCGTGCGCGTACCGGCAAGCAGAAATAATAAATAGATACTTGATTAGAATAAATGACCGAGTGAGAAAGTCCAAAATCGGAAAAAAGGACAGATGCGCACGCTTCGTCGTAGGGAAAACCTCGTACGCGGCCGGAGCGGCAGTGAGCCCGAAGAGCGGGCGAACGAACTGCCACAACTCTAACCTAAAAAAAAAATGCGGAAGCAATTCCAATTCAATCCGGGTGGAGATAGGATACGATTGGCAACATAAGATGTTGCGTAGGCCAGGGTGGGAAGCTGTAGCGTCCGGGTACAAGGTCGACTCGAGATGGGAATATATCACTATAATTTTGCGCGACCCAAAACAGGAGAGTCGGGCTGTTGCGGTTGCAGCAAGACGGGGCTTAAGGAGAAAGGAATCCCGACTCGGAAGGAAGATAAGAGGAATGGCGCCTTGCCCTATCGACGGTGTGGAGCCGTTCTCAGCCTGGCGCCGTCGTTCCACCTGGATCTGCGTACAGGTACCGTCCCAGCTGTGCCGCCAGGAGCCGCGCACATGAAGTGGGATGTCCGGCGAAATCGCAGCCCGGGGGCAAGTGAATGGAACGATACGAAGGCGAGCCGCTGGAATGATACAGAGGCGCGTGAATGATACGAGAAGGCGCGATGGAAGGCCGCGACCGTGCCTTTCGGAGATCCAGCGCAGGAATAGAGATCGTGGGCGGGTGTGTTCAAGGTATAAGAAGACGGGGGAGAGTCTCCATGTATCAGCTTCCCACCCCTCCCTTCCCCTCCTTCATATCGTTTTTTCTTGAATCAGCAGAATGTCGAACTACACCATCCGCGACACGTCGTGCGCATTGTTGTCGAGCCCAAGACATTTGGGACGATCGCTGGGATACGCGCCGTGTCCGCGATGTGTATGATGTCCGCCCGCTGATGATGTCTGTGCGCAGCAAACGATGAACCAACACCAACTCTTGCGTCTTCGCGGGGAACAGCAAGAACTCCAGCACCGGCGATAACATGCTCACCCTCCACTGCGTGCACTCGAACAACAGCTCCGCGAGCCAGGACCGCGGCGTGACGCTGCACTGCACGCGCACCATCAACACCAACAACACCACGACCAACACTTACAATAACAACGGCCGCATCAGCGGGCACGTCGGGCACACGCACACGCGCGACGGGACAGTGACGTCGGCCATTCCGAGGCGTGGCTGAGTCCTTCAATTTCAAGTTCACGACATCGTGAACTTGTGGCTAACTTAAAAGCTGCATCGCCACATTGATTTTCCCGCGACGATCACATGTCATTGATGAAATATCGTGGCAGTGCAGCTAAAAACCATATCGCAAACCACGTCCGTCACTACCCCCAGAGTTGGGACGGGCCCAAGTTGACTATTTCTGTCAGCTCGGAACTCCCGCGTACACACTGCTACTCACACAACTCTCCTTGCGGCACTCCGGTGTGGATCCCGCCGCCACAGGACCGCAGCGCTGTCGGCCTCCTCCGTGCGAGGCAGGACGATGCACATGCATATTTCGCGGGATGGTGAACAGTTGCTCTCCCACATTTTCTGGCCCTCTGTACCGCCATAAGATTTCCGGGATGGGCGTGGATGGAGATGAATCGAAACGGTGCCTGATTTCTGCACGCTCCCCTCGAACGATAAAAAGCGGAAGCCGCGACCGTATTGCCATTCGGCACGGAAATGCCACAGTACGCTCTTTCTTCTACAATAAATCAGTCGTCCGAGATAACTTATTTATAAATATTCCAGTTCCAACATCCTATATTCGCCCTCTAACAGTCTATATTCGCCAAGCAGTGACCTAGGCACGCCCCAATCAGCGACTTGCGATTATCTGCGGCTGCCACGCTGTATATTATCTGATGTTATCGCATCCTATGACAGTGACCATCTTCCCACGCATGAGGTTCCATCACAATGCGATGAACAGAGAGCGAGATGAACGACATCCATGTGGAGCCGTCCTCGGGTGGTGTGTTCAATAGAAATATCAGGAAACCACATCCCATCCTCCTTGAGATGTTGGACGACATTGCCAGTGTCATGAAGCAAAAGTTGGCAGCCACGGGCTTGCACCAACACAAGATGAGGCCAATAGGTAGAACACCTTCTCCAGACCATACATTCGTTAAATATTTCCTTTTATTGAGGTCGTTCTTTCTGACAAATACATTCTTTGATTGTGCGTCAATCACGGCAGCAAGGGCTTGTTCACCATCTACCAAACTCATCAATTGAACAAGGTGCGCACCAGTCCTCTCTATTTAAGCGCTTCAATCTGAATTCCAGCGAGAAAGTACTGCTTCAACTTGGGCCTCGCAGTGTTTCAACGAGAGATATCGCTATTAATAGTGTTATCTCCGTTGAGCTATGTTTAGAAGCCCATCAAGTTCATCAACCAACAAGATATGAGCACGCGTCGTCACGGTGTAGGCCATCCGGAGCGTCGCTCGCGAAGATTCTTCCATGTGTGTATATATGTCGGGGAGTCTATGACAACGGTACTTCCCTTCGTCGCCCTCCAGACAACATGGGCGTCCTCGCGGTCCTCTCCATCCTCTCCCTGCTCGGTGCAGTTCACGCCGAGTTCAAGGCCGTGCGCCACGTCTCGCTGGCTCCCCGTGCGCAGGAAGCCGCTGTCCTCCCCACGGCTGACTTCGCCATCCCGTTCACCGGAAAAACGGCCCGCAGAAAGGGCAAGGCGGATGCGCTCGCATCCCTGCGCGGCAAGACCCGCAGCTCAGCCAGCGACACGGTATCCGTGGCGGGGTCGGACTTCGACGAAGAGTATCTGACCAACATAACAGTCGGAGGCCAGATGTTCTCCGTGATCGTTGATACGGGCAGGTGTGTCGCAAATATACGACCTGCAACCTCAGGCTGCTTCTGACGCTCGACTTCACGCAGTTCAGATACATGGCTCGTACAGACGGGCTTCAATTGCTTCAACCTGACGGGTTTTCCGGTGCCCACGGACACATGCGCATTCGGCACCGCAGGCTTCAGTACTTCCGAGTCCAAGACGTTCCAGCCGTTCCCGAATGTCAGCTTCAATATTACATACGGCGACGGGGAGTTTCTCTCTGGTCCGGTTGGGTTCGATACCGTCACGGTCGGGGGCATGACGGTTACTCACCAGGAGATCGGTGTTCCCACTCTGGCGGCTTGGGAGGGAGATGGCATCAGTACGGGCTTGATGGGTCTCGCGTTCCCCGACTTGACAAGCGTTTATAACACCTCCGATCCAACGAAGGCGTCGGCGGCGAACCAGATCCCGTACAGCCCCCTGTTCCTCTCCGCAGTCAAACAGAAGGCAGTGAAAAAACCCTGTCCGTCCCATCTCTTTTCTTTTTACGACCATTCCTTGACATCTAGATTTCTTGGAAGTCTTCTCCGTCGCTCTCGACCGCGGCACTTTCGAGCAGCAAGAAAACGACCCCTTCGATCCCAACCTCGGATTCCTCGCTTTCGGCGGCATCGCGCCAGTCCCGGTCACCAACACGGCGGTGACCGTCCCTATCGAGGGTTACTCGACCACCACCGGCATCCCGTCCAACACCGATGCGACGTTCTTCTTCTACACGGTCGACGTTCAGTCCCTCGTGTTCCCGGGCAGCAGCCACCTCCTCACGGCGAACAACAACACGATCCTCGACACCGGCACGACGCTGAACTACGTCCCGACGCAGGTCGCGGCCGCGTACGCGGCGCAGTTCCGGCCGCGCGCGACGCTCGACGAGGACTTCGGGCTGTACCTCGTCGACTGCAACGCGAAGGTCCCGCCGTTCTCCGTGGTGCTGGGTGGGAAGCAGTTCACGATCGACGCCCGGGACCAGATTCTGCCTGCCGGGACAGACGATGAGGGGAACATCATTTGCATCACGGGGACGCAGGATGGCGGGGCCGACGTGGCGGAGAATATTTTCATTTTGTGGGTCGCTTTCGTTTTGCCTGTGTATAGCTTCATGCTGACCGAGCGTTGGTAATATAGGGGAGACGTTTTCCTCCACAACGTTGTCACCACTTTCAACCCTGTCGTAGGCGAAGTGACCATCACACAGAGAGCTACTTACTAGCTGCGGATGTCGTCAGCCTCTATTCATGTGTATCTGGCTGGCTGTGGTTCGTATCACGCGTGTAAGCTGTAAGCCTCAAATAACACACAATCACTAAGAAGATAAATACGTTGCCGGAAGACTTTGTTCTCGTGATAGGGGGTTTGCATTCCGTCTGCGCGCTTGAAGCAAAAGGCAGGGAGTGCATAATCTACCCGGGTAGCGCGGTCTAGCTCCGCAGCTAAATATCCAGGAGAAGAACCTTCATACTACTGTGAACATAACAGACAGAGTCGCTAGCCAGGCAAAATCGACATGAGGGCTACATGTCGTCGCTTTACGGATGTGTGTGCGCCTCATGGGGCTTTGAATCTAATCAATTGTTTAAACCCAGAAGTCGTCCTTGGGGTGCCCCTTCTACTCCTCTGCAACAACCACCAGTCTTCGCCTTATTACGTCCCTGCTGCACGGTCAATATCGCCTCCCCCACCTTGTCGAGCCCCTGGCTCACCTCTTCTGTGTACTTGAGCTCGCCGCTCGCGAGCGCGGACGGGACCGTCGCGTAGAACTCTTCATCGTATTTGTGTTGCAGGTGAGATACCAGGACGCCGGAGATGGTGGGCGACTCGGCGAAGGTGAGGCGGAGGTTCTGGTGATTGTTTGGGTCAGTTCTACGCGGCTTACAGATCTAGAGGAGAGGAGAGGTATGTACCTTGATGGCCCCGTACCCGGTGTTGTACCCTGTTTTTCTTTTTGTGGATTTGCGAGGGGCAGATGGTTGTGTCGGGGAATAAAACTCAAAAATCATGCCGCATATCTATGGTTCAAGGTCCATCAGC
This sequence comes from Mycena sp. CBHHK59/15, assembly GCA_029204085.1. Classification (NCBI taxonomy): domain Eukaryota; kingdom Fungi; phylum Basidiomycota; class Agaricomycetes; order Agaricales; family Mycenaceae; genus Mycena; species Mycena sp. CBHHK59/15. The sequence goes on along the minus strand of JARGXW010000141.1, from coordinate 169,786 downwards.
AGTGGAATGGATCGAGACGAAATGGGCATACGAGGAAGCGCGCGAAGAGGGCAGAATGCTCGAGGGCGGTGTCCAGAATCTCTCCACCCACGTTGTCCCAGTATCTGTTTATCAGTGGACTTAAATATTGATCTCGAGAAGGAAACGAATGACACAAAATGACAAGAAACATACACATGGAGCGGTCCTTCTCGGTTCAATACCTCCTTCGTACTAGTCGTCTTGTAGTTGAACGCTACATCAGCACCAAGCTCCTTCATAAATTGACCTTTTATTCGGAGCCAGCGGAGGCGATCACCTTGAGCTCGTCGCGCTTTGCTAGCCGGATCGCCATCCTAAACCACACTCGTCGATTTTGATTCATGCACGGGAGCTTCAAGGACGCACAGGTCCTAAGTGTAGATGCCCAGTTACGAGTCCTAAGTTTACTTAGGTAATTAGTGATGGGAAAGTTCGTTCAGTTCAGGTTCGGGGTGCTTTTCCCCGAACGCTGAACCTGAACTTCGGTTTGGTTCAGCAATTTCTCTGAACTTGAACCTGAACGCCAAGTTCAGGTTGGGTTCGGCGTTCGAACCCGAACTGAACCCTAAAAAGTCTCTCCATAGTAAGACACCCATTTCTGACTCTACAGCTCAGCAGCTCTACATGTACGACCTGGACACACCTCGGTCCCCGAGAGGACCAACCCTTTCTTCGACAACAACATGGCCTCGAATTCTCCAGGATAGTCTTTGCAGTTGTCGCACATTCCAGGCTTCGATACATAACGACGTAATCCGTGCACCGAATTACATTGTGCCCGCAAGCCTCCTTCGCTTCGACAACGTCTGTCGAGGGTGCCCAGAAAAAGTCCCCTACAAGATAATACACTTCTTCTTCTTTTCTCTCGGCTGCAAGGGGTTTGCTGCGCCGCCCGGTTCTAGGTTTCTTGTTTCTCGTAAAGTGCGCACAAGGCTTGTGAACACCCGCTCGACGTTTTGTGCGGTTTTGGCGGACGTCTCGATGAACTCACAGCCGAACTGCCGCGCGAGGGCAGCGCCCTCTTCCTTGGACACCTCGCGCGCGTAGGCCTTGTCGCACTGGTTCCCAACCAGCATGAGAATAGGGTCTCCCCCTTTTGCGTGCCGCACCGACTGGCGGAAGACCTCGAGCCGATCAAATGTTGACCGTGAGGCGATGGAGTAGACGAGGAGAAATCCTTGGCCCTCTCTGTGGGACATGTCAGCAGGGCAAATTAAGGCAAATTAGAGGGGGCAGGTACCGCACCCATTGATCCCGCAACGTCGCGTACTCCTCTGTAACATGCCTCAGTGACAAAACTGTATGCAACCAGATGTGGCGGACACACCCTGCCCTGCGGTATCGATCACTTCCACGAAACACATGCGATTGTCCACTATAAACTGTTTGCGGTAGCCGCCATCTTCTGTTGGATCGTAAGTCTTGATGGTGCATGGTTCAGTGGCTGATATTCCGATGATGGGTGATCAGACAACAGTACCTCTGGGTCCGGGCGGGCAGCTGAGTGAGCGGTTTGTGGACCGAGCAACAGAGAAACTGACCAACGAAACAATTGACTGTGAACTGGTGGGGGTGAGCTGGGGACTGGGACATGGGGCGGACTGTGCTCACCTGAACGGCTAATGCAGTCTTACCCACTCCAACGTCGCCGAGTACGGCTACTGTCCATTGATCCATTTCAAAAAGAAGGGGACGTCGTTCAGATCCGTGTCTTGTTCGTAAAGAAGCAGAAGGCCTCCGAGTCGTCGACCTGCAGATGATGTGAGGACCAATGATAATAGGTGAGGAGGCCTGATGCGATTCCTGACAAATTTTGAGATTTTGGCCTCTAGGCCTGCTCAAAATCCTGACAAAATTTTGGTTTTGATGCGAAGGCCTGGTGCGGAAATCCTGACATGTTGGATGGGGTCTGGTGAGTCTGATATAGTGTCCTGACATGGAGGTTTGGCAGAGCGGTCGTGAAGAGTACATCGTTCTTGTCTCGTGTCATAGTTTTTGTTTGAGCTGTGTTCGATCCCGACAAGAGTCATCAGAATTAGCACATTCAGAAATTTCAGGATATCTCCGAATATGCTCATCGTGATGACTCAAATTCTATGTTTATACTTGATTTTTTTAAAAGTCCATCGTATCTCCTCGGTGATTCGTATTCCCCACCTAGCGCCGCCGACAGTGGGAAGCATGGCGGCACCACGCGAAGAGTGCGACTTATCAAACGATGATCCGCCCTTCAATCCCGCCCTTTGGATCCGAAAAAACCGAAAATTCCCCCCAAGAGACAGGCACTTCGAGGTACACACCGCCCTCAAAGAGACACTAAAACTATCCCCTACCCATGCGTTCTTGATTCCCGGGCCCAACCTACCAATTTCCGAGTTCTTGAAGCTACCTTTTCCAAAAACTTCATCTGCGCTTCTGTTCAGCAAACCCGAATCTTGGTTTAGCAATGATGCGCCTACCACGAGTCTTGACTGTCTCCTCAGTCGGCCAATCCCGCCGCTCCCATTTCTAGACGATCTCGGCAAGGCAGTTGGCCAAGCTTGGCTTGATGGCCACACATCCATTATCGACCCACGGTACAATGACGGACGGGACAGATTGCCATTACAGGCATTGACTTTGTGGCAGGAGCTAGGACGCGTGGTCAAGGATCAGCATATTTGGCAGAGCAGTCGGGACTGGACCGACAAAGAGCTCGAAAAACCTGATCTTGACGGAGAGGATCGGGCTGCTCTCACGACTGCGAGGTCACTGCTGGATACATTGGGATGGGATACCAAAATTCACGGTGGATGGACGACATTCAATCTGTCGATAATACTCAGCAATGCATGGCTGTCGGATGATCACATAGACATGATGATGACCGACCTTTCTGCGCGGGTAGCCACCGATCCCGAATTGTCCAAAACAACCATAATCGCACCTCTGGCTTTCTCGCAAGCTGTCAAAGATAGCGCGGAGAAGAAGACATACGAGCGAAAAGACACTCCGCTGCTCGCTCGCTATGAAGACCATATCAAATCGAGGGGGCTCATCGCCGATTCATATTAATGGCAACCACTGGATTGTGGGCATGGTGGATTTCAAGCAACGTCTGATTGGGACTGGTACGTCAAATCATCTTTCACGATACAGTTACAAAAACTTACCTATTCCAGGTGATCCTCGCGTCAAACTCGGCCCCGCCCCTTTAAAGTTTATTAGCAACTTGAAGCGCTGGCTGAAAAAACAATTTGGCAAGGATTTCGCGTACCAGGGAGATAGCTTAGAGCACGGGGACCAGAAGGATTCGTCTTCTTGTGCGATAATTGCTCCCAATACCATCGCAGCCCGTGTATTTGGGGAGGCGTTGTGGGAGCAGAAACATGCTGCAAGTGCCCGAGCCACTTGTTTCGTACGTCTTGTGCGGAGTGAGGCTATTCGTCAAAGGGTCAGGAATATTTATTTTGAGTTGTCCTCCAATCTCTGACTTACCGCCAGTGGCCCGTAATACCCAAAGCACAACCAGAACTCACTGCGCAAACACCTGCCGAAATCAGTGTTGCTGTCGCAATTGGTGACCACAATTTTCCCGACCTCACGGAGTTCGCACTGGAGCCCCTTACACGCCAAAGCCGGCATACGCTGGCAGATTTGATGAATCCGGCGCCAGGGACTGCGGGGATAGAAGATGCCCCCATGCCCGACGACGGGTCATCTCCCACCGAGCTGGGCGCCTACGCTGGGGACCATGGTGATGTGAGAGATGACGGCGAGACCTCCGTGGACGAAGAGGCTGAGGGAGGCGATGGCGAAGGCAACGACGGTGACAAGGATAGCTTGATGGATGTCGATTCGGTCGGTGCAGAGCAGGCTGCTCCGGCAGCACGGAAAGATATCCTCTCGTATTTTGGTGGAAAGCCGAAGGCGAAACCCGATCCGCCGTTGAGGAAGAGGGGAAAGAGGTCGCGCGACCCAGAGTCAGACCTCGACGAGTCGGTGGATGTTGATGTGCCAGCGAAGAAGCCCAAAAAGGCAAATGGGACGGGGACGAGTAAATCCGCGGCGTCGGCGCAGAAAACACGAAATGCTCTGAAGGCCGGGGAGTTGACAGTGGTGACTGTGGATCCAAAGCGATATGCGAATTGGCAGAATATACTGAGGAATGGGAAGGGTGGGAAAGGGAAGAACGCGGATCCAAAGGTCAGATTCCACCCGACGGATGTCAGACAGGCTCGACACTCGTTGTGCGGGAATTGGGTTACCATGGGAGAAGCGTACGAGGCCGGACGGTGGAACCATCACTTTAAAACGGCGTGTCCAGCATTGCATTCTGGGAAGAAGCGACCGAAGATGGGTGATGGATTGGACGGGGTCCCAACGCTGAAAGGGATGGGATGGGGGAAAGTACAAGCAAAGACCGAGAAGAAAGCTAGCCGCCCACCCGTGCCCTGCCCCGGCATAACCGCCAGCACTTGCCCGCGCTTGCCAGATTATCTGAAGCGCCCGATTGCTTCTGGTGGGGGGGCTCGTTCTGCGACCAAGATTGCCCGCGAGAAGTTCCAGAAGCTATTCCGAAAGCTGACGGACAGGCAAAAGGAAATCGTCTCTGACACCCAGAGGAACGAGTGGAAGTGGATAACGGATCACGCCAAACAACGCATCTTTTCCACGACCTGCAAAAAGCAAGTTTTAGCGCCCAGCGCTGACGGTCAAATACTCCCTTGCAGCAAATGCTGCGCTGTTCTCGGAAATCCCAGATTCAAACAGGCCATTCGACTTCCCATTCCCGACAGCGAGAACTATATCTATGTCAACGAGAAATACAGGAACCAAGACCTCGGGGAAATCTACGCGCGTACCATCGGCCTGCAAGAAATAATTGAGACTGCGGTATGTTTTGTCTTGGCCTGTGGACAGCTTGTTTGCTAACGGGTCGCGTCTAGGACGCGAAAAACACGCCATGCATCAAATTTGCACAAGGTACACTGCAAGGGAAGTATACAGACTTCAAGGTGTTCGGAGGTCTGGTCGAAGCCATGGTACAAAAGGTCGACCGTCTCGAGTGTGGGGTTGGGATGCAGAACTTCAAATATCCGCCAGCTTGGGACGAGATGGCGCATATCGTCAACATCCACAGTCCGCGCGCTGCTAAAGCTTTGAGCCAGCACATCCCCATCCGCAGCCAGCGCAGCCTTCGGTATGTCTATCTGGTTTCTATTTGTGTGCAACTTACTGAGATGATGCATGGTGCAGTGAGAAAGAAGCGCGAGCACCCCGCTTTCCTATGGTTATTGACGACGAAAGGACATTTAAGCTTGTGGAAGAACAGCTGGTGGCGCTGAAATATGACGGACCCCTCGGTTTAAGCTGCGATGACACGAAGCTCTTTGCTGGGCTCCGATTGTACCACGACAAGGATAAGAAGGCAGACTTTTTGGTGGGCGGTGTCGAGGGCCCAATTCGCGTCGCAGATCCCGAGGCCATGAAGCGAATTTTGGCTGACCCGACAATTGAGAGGGGAACCAAGGTCAGTAATATCATCTCCATTCAAATGCCGGAGTATTAACTACGCTTTAGGTTCACCTCTGGTGCTTGACGATCCCTCTTCCTGGTATCACGCCGTTAGTCGTGGCAGCCATCCCTATTCGCGACAACATGACGGCAGATGAGCTCCTTGTCCCCCTCGAGAAGATCTTGTATGGACTTCTAGATTGCAATATTCGCGTCATCTCGTACGCCAGCGATGGCACGGAGACCGAGCGGTTGCTGCAGAAGAAGCTGGTGGAAAAGGCCGACAAAGTTATCCATTATAAAATCACCAATCCCACCGTTGGTGCCCCCGAGCTCGAGCTCGTCATTGCCTTCTTCCGCGGCTACCCCGTTATCATGATCCAGGACGCAAAGCATGCCCTCAAAATGTTCCGAAATAATCTATTCACCGGCGCCAAATACTTCACGATGGGGAACTTCACAGCGCTCTTCCGCCGTATATTAGATATCGCTTTTGCTCCTGGTGGTCCCCTTTACCGCTGAGACGTTATTAGGCTCGATCGGCAAGACGACGCCGCTGCGTGTCGACTCTTTTGCGCGGCGGTACTGGAATATCTGACTGAAAACCACCCGGATTACATCGGCAAGATTGTATATCTCTTCATCTTTGGAGAACTCGTTGACGCATATCAAAGCCGCGAGATCACGCACACGGAGCGGGTCAAGATGGCTCTGCGGGCGCGTTACTTCCTGGATGCCTGGGCGAAGTACCTCGAGGTTGCTGGCTACAAACAGCAGTATTTCTTGTCCCGGGAAGTGGTGGACATCTCGAAGTTCCTCATCGAGGGCATCATCTCGTTAATCCTTGTTCATAGGGACCACGTCCCCGGCACCATCCCCCTCCTTCCTTGGTACCATTCGAGTGAGCCATGCGAGCACACATTTGGGAATTCGCGAAACATCGTCAAAGACTTTACCTTCCTGGATTTCATCTTCATGGCCCCGAAGCTCCGCGTTACCATGCGCGAGGCTGTACTGTCCGGCAAATCTTCCAATGGAAAGGCCCCGGCCCAGGGGTACACCCACACCTACTTTGACACTGCGGGTGCCGATCTCGCCAAGCTCGCGGTATATCCCTCCGACGATGACATCAAACAGGCATCCGAGGATGCCGCCGCTGAATGCGAGTCCCTTATTGCTCTTCTTGGGATCACCCCGGGTCTAGTCTCCCTAGTCAGACCATAAAATAAGTTTTTTTTTTTTATGGCGGAGTAGAAAAAACTTGTTTATGGTCTGATTTCGCTCGCGCACCAAATACCGTAGGTCGACCTTCGGGCACCTCGGAGGCCGAATCGGGAAGGACCTTCCTTATTGGGAAGGCCTGCCTCAAGGCACGTGCAAAAACTCGGAGCCTTTGGGAAACATTAAGACCTTCTATGGGTAACAGAACACTTGAAAAGCAGAGGTCTATGCATCTCAGACACTTTCAGCATTTCTGGTAATTTCTTGAACCTGAAAATATGTCGAAATCCTCGCTGAATGGTTATGTTTGGTGTTCACGTGACTTCGAAACACGAGCTACGGTTAAGACCCATCAAACGAATCTAGACTACCCCGGGTCAGTTATACGAACAGGAGCCTGCCCGACTTCCTGGTGTCCATGCTTGGTTCCCGGACGACCCGGCCGACGAACTCGAAGACATTGTCGAGCCCTTGGAGGACTTTGATGACGCGGCGTCATCGATCTGCGAGGCCGAGGAGCTCCAGGGCCTCATCGACGCAGAAGAGCGCTTGGACGCTCCGTTGCGTAGTCGCAAAACAGATCAAGAACTCATGTCGCTGACCTGCGCAAACATCGCCCTCGCGGTCGATGAGCACATGCGGATGTACGTCGAAACAGAACTGTGCTTTGATATCACTAATAAATTCATTTTCAGCCAGGAATTCCAGCAAGTGGATGATGACCTCGATGACGAGATCCTCGGCGAGGAATACACGACACTCCGAGAAACATTCGCCTCCGTTGCCGCGGCGCTACCAGCCGTCCAGCTCCCGTCCGAACCATCGAAGCCGTTCGCAAACACAAACTTTGACGGGCTCGATTTCACGGCCCTGGTTCGTCTGCGCAAACGACACCAGACACGGCAGGCAGCAAATAGTGCTCGAGTCAAGACCAGCAAGGCCGACAACGATGAGCCTTCCACAGTACCAGCGGAATCCACCCGACACCAAATTCTTCGGAAGTATCATGAGCTGCTGAAGGAGGATCAGTCGAAGGCGGCCGGGACTGCGGTGGAGCGCCAAGCACGCTGGAGTACGGACCCTAAACCAACGGCAGGTAATGCTGCCAACGCCGCCGCTGCTGCATCTGCTCTTGCTACAAAGGTGAGACGAGTCTTCCGTTCCCATTTACGTGACTGATGCCGCATAGGCCGCGACGCGGCGTACAAAACTCTTTAGAGAGGCTAAACTCGTGCCGCCGCTCCTGGCAGCGGTAACAAATGCTGGATTAACACCATTCAAGCCCCTTGCGATCGATGATTTCGGGATAATCTGGACTGAACTCGGTCTACGGGTTGGTCGAGGTCAGTCTTCAATCTAATAATTCTGCCACATATTCTCATACTCCTCTCAGTCGATGCTCTCTATTCCAAGGGTGGAGGGAAGAACGGCAAGCACGGCGCTGTCACCGATCACAATGTGCACAACATCAGTGCTTTCTTGTATATCAACGTTCAGGTCTTTGAGCTTGCACATGCTCGTACCTTCCGCGCTTACCCTAAAGCGACATCTTTCCTTCAAACATATCAATTCCGCCAGCTCCCACCCTTCACATTCCTCTGCCGTCTTTCGGGGACACCTACCGTAAATGCTTCGGGGCTTGAGCTTACTTCCGAGGACGCGAAGTTATTCAAGGAGCTCAATTCTGCCATTGTGTGCTTGGACGCGGCTGTCAAGTTGTCTCGCTCGCGCAAAAAAGCGAAGGAGCTTGATGCTGAGGAACTTGTAGACACGACTGTGGACTTTTGAACACATGGAATAGGCGTAGATAACATGTAGCGCTTGCGGTAGCGAATTTTACGGATTTTTGGCAGTTTTCCTGACAGATTTGAGCCATTTTGCGGCCTGTGGCAAAAATCCTGACATTTTGAGGCCAAATTTAGGCCTGTTTTGCCCGTCCTGACATTCGCCGAAAATTTTTTGGAGGCCTGTTTGATTCCTGACATTTTTTCCCAAATCCATCCTGACATTTTGGCACCGGAAAAATCAGGCCTTCTGACCTATTATCATTGGTCCTATGATGTGATGAGATTTGCGAGTCCAGAGTTGATGGGCAGGGGGCGTTGTTCGTGCTGCATCTTAAGCACTTCGCAACGATCATCTTCCCGGCTAGATCTCCCTCTCCGAGGTGCACACACGCGCCAGACGCGTTGCTAATTGATCACGCAGCTGATCCTTCGCGTCGGCAGAGGTGCCGGCACAGCCACTTTCTCACGCCTCTTCACTGCTACTTACGTCTACGGGTCTGGTAGGCGCGACAGGCCCGCAGACTTGCGGAGTGCGGGTGGGCACAGGTTGCCCACGCTTGGTGTTTATTGGATGCGGAAGGAGCGCGGACGATGGCTCATTGGGAGGTGGTGGATTTGAAAGGTGCAGTGGGGGCGCGGGTGGTTGCGTGACTTGCCCAAAATCGCCGAAACCGCCCCAAAAAGGAGGAATTTTGCAAAATTTTTGCTCGGGTTGTTGAAATTTTGGGGTTCATCACGGCGGTTCGGCGCTGTTGTCGAATTGGTTTTTTTTGGTCACACGTCTCACCCCTGTCAAATTGAATGGGATAGTACATCCAATGCACATAGTTCAATTCAGACCTTACTATGGAAAACTGGAGCACCATACTTGTAAATGAGTGTTGCCAAGTGATAACCAAGACAGACCGAAACCTAGATGCGACCACGGTTTTGCTTGTGTGGCACTGTGCTCTGTACCCGATCTTTTTTTTCATGGGCACTACATCTCACAGTGGGGCACAACATCACCTGTGTAATTCTTTGATTATTTTTTGGGCTTCCCGGAAATTTCTGCCAGTCTCACTGTCCCATTGACCCCACGTGCCTTGTTGGCGCAGCACCATGCCATCCTTCGAAAGTGCAAAGCACCCGGAATCTTCTTTGACTCCTTGCTTTAGGTTCATGCAACCCATATCAAAACACTGCTATCATCAGGCTCATCGGTGGAACTCAGTGCCACCCAGGTTTCTTCAAAGGCTTGTCATTTTGACTTCCCCTGAACCATCACACCATCTACACCATTCATTCATGCATATGGGGTTACACTTCTCTTGTTTATTCATTATTATTATTATTATTTTCATTTTGGTTTTCAACTTCCATCAGACCATTCTGTATTCCTGCCTCTGAGATTGTGTCCTTCGTGGAGCCATCCAATATTTTCCCAATTTTCTGAATTCCCACAGCCATCCCCAACCTCAGTCACATTGCATGCCCTTTGCACAGCACCTCTCACAGTTTAAACTCTGTATTTCTGCTAATTTTATTATGGATCTAGAACCTTCACTGTTAGCTGTCCACTCATCTCCAAGCCCCCCCAAAAATTAACCCCAAAAAATTAAGTTGGAACAATGTCTGGAACACACTGTGCTTGGTATGTCCAGGTTATGTTTGATGGATTGTTGATTATTTCTGCCATGACCTTGGCCATGTCCTCAACTGAACACAAGACCTCCAGTGATGCAGTACCCAATGCTATCCTCTATTCAATACTATCCCATCCCCACTTTTCTCTGGTTCAACCTTTGTAATATGTATCTGGGCTCAACTTTATTTGGAATGCAGAAGTTTTGAAACTGACCATGTTAATTTGGATGAATGAAGTCAGACAATATAATTTGATCCAGGAAGAAGAATAGTATCAAAGAAAGACAATGGGGAAGGTGAATAAGAAACACTAGCAAAATTCAACCACATAAACAGTCTGAGGGAGGATAAAAACTTGAATAAAAATGGGAATTGCAGTGCTTCACCCCAAAGATGGAATGGTGTTGAGGACCATAATTTGGCTGGTGTAAATTCTAGGTAACCAACAAGGGGATGTCGAGCATGGAGCTATGTGCTGTCCAGGCATGCAGCATTGAATATTTGAATGGGCATTGTGTCATGATCTGATCGCATCATGGAACAGTATGAATACAGCTTATATACAGCATGGATACAGCTATACAGCACAGATACAGCTTATATACAGCAGGACATATATATACAGTAGGATATACAGCATTGACACAGCATGCTTGCAGATATAAAAGCAGAGTAGTTACAGCCTGTACTCTAGTCCCTTTATTCCATCATTTTTACGAAGCTTAACCTTGCTCTCCAAGACTTCATCTTACTGAAGCCTTGCCACTGAGTCCTGGCTACTCAATAGTGACTGATGTTACTTAGGGGTTGCTTTTAGCAGCATCGGCATCCACTTCCTACATTTATCCATTCGTGGTACCGTGGAACGTGATTGGAGGCCTGTAGACATCATTCTTTCACTTGCTTTCAAAGTGGACAGTGTCCTTTCCATTAATTCCATAAACCTACATATCCTTGAGGGCTTACAAAGTGAACCTGCATCACAATAGAGGCTTTTTAACAGCTCTGTCTGTAGAATGGAACTCACCATCTATCTTCCAAGAAGGCCCCAGAGTTGTATCAATGTATCTGGAGAAAGATACAGGTCTTAAAGGGCAACCTAGTGCTTCCCACGCGAGTGGAAATGATTCTGCCATGTACCAGTAGTGCGAAACAATATTATTGGGAATTCTGGACTCCATCTGATGTGCCATAAGTATCATAAAATACTAACTAACCAATATTTGACAGTAACAAGAGATTCTCTGCAAGCCCAAGACTATAGTCACCTCTCTCAACTTAAAGCTGTAAAATTCATTCCCTCTAGAGGACAAACACTACTTCACTTGCAAATACTACCCTGCATCCAGTAGAACCGCAGTCCCCATCACACCACCAATCTTCCAACATCAGAATGACAAAGTGTGTGTCTTGGACGTCGACAGGTGGATCCTGTCAGGCACACTAGCCAACACACTATAGAAGTGCAGAAGGCCCAAGGCTGAACACTTGCTTTGAGGATGAGTGAGGAATAGAGGAGGAGAATGAACACTGTATTGCTAGTGGAGATATGACCAGCTCAAGACTGGGGAACTACACTACTACAGGCAGGTATATATACTACTAGTCTGCAGCTTTAGGCAGTGCTACAGTAATGCATCACAGCAATGCACAGTCCTACAGCATTGCACAGCTCTACACAGTATACAGTTTTGTACAGCTTGTCTGGCTGTGTCTGTTGACAGCAGAGCTGTACAACAGGAGTATCTACTATACTAGGATGTCCATGTGACTACATAACTATGAGATAAATATGGAATAACTAGTGATAAGATAAGATAAAAGCACTGTTCATGACAGATCCTGCAAAACTTCCATGGCCTGCAACTGCGTGTCGTAAGTCCACATATTCACCGGTGTGTGCAGACAGCACTCAGCAAAAATTGTCCACATGAGCTCGCCCAGTACCTCATTGTTCAAGCACAGATGGTTGAGGACAGGAAGCGCCGCAAGATGTCACCATATCAGCAGGTTGTCCTCCATGACAGAATCAAATTTGTCCAGATGAGTTATTGAGCCGAACATTGGTAATCTCAGCTCCAGATCTTTATGGGGTTTGGTGGAGTCTGAAATTTGGGGCACAATCCATCAAAAAAAACCACAGCAGCCATCACCCTGTAAAAATCTGGTGCAGTCTGACCGTGAAAGATGTGCTTGCTTTCATTGGTCACACATGTCACACCCACATTCAAAGACACCATCCACAATTCACAAGTTCTGGGGAGGAAATAAATATGTAGGATCTCATAAATATGTATAACTGATACCAAATGATGATCTGGGATGCTTGCATGCAGTTGGGGCCAAGAAAACACGAAATAATCATGAATTTTGAAGGGAAGGTGGAGCAAAGTGGTGAGTTCAGAGGGAATGAGAGGTATTGACATGTTTTGAGTCGTGAATGATGTATATGTGGTCGGTAGAGACCGGAAGAATGTATTCCGGCGCTGAAGACGCGCTATTGCAGTGTTGCAGTTAAGGGTTAAGCCTTGAGAACACCTTAATATTAAGGCTTTGGCAAACCTCAAAATAATGTGCAGGCTTAATTACCCTTAAGATAACCATGTGTCAGATCTTGCATGTGATACCTGGCATTTTTTTCTCTTCTCCCTTGAAGCCCTGACACTGACTCCTGTCTATGCCTCCTCCCAAGGGCCTATCTGGGAGTTTTTTTTTTCCAAGGTCCTAGACAAAACTCGGCCCACCATGAGGCCTATTGTCTCGACTGCATCCGGCATTATCGGCAGGTGCAGTTCACCCAGAAGATATTGATGATCGAGCTTCTGGCAGCTGAAGGGAGTGACGAAGCTCCCAACAATGGTGCCCTCTCTTGGTCTGGAGACAAATTCAAGCTGTAAGATGCTGATTGCACGCCTATGTTCTATGTCTTCCATTTTAGGCAATTTTGTACTTAGCCCGTAATTAAGCCCACCCTTAATTAAGCCTATATTAAGGTATTAAGGCTTAACCAAAAAATTTCCCCTTATTAACCCCTTAAGCTGCAACACTGCGCTATTGGGGCATAAACCAAGAACATCAGGAATCTATGTGGTCAAAAGCGCACTCTCGGGGTTCCACAGGCCCCCAAAATCATAATTACGACATACAGGACCATGCCTAAGACTATTCTAACCCTCCAAATCTACCCAAATATCTATGGCTGTGTGGATGTATCATAAATCAAAGTGAAGATAAAAATTAATGTTACGTCACAAGGAGAGCTCGGATAATTGGAAATCGAGTGCCTAGAGGCTTATATGGCTAACAGGAATGCATGTACAAATTTTCATGTGGATATGAGTGACAGGGGATGAGATTTGCATTATTTTGCAGCAGAGGAACCACTGCGTGACGCAAGCACATAGCTGCCTACCAAACTGCACCAGACGTTCTAGGGCAGCAGTCTTCCATTGAATTTTCATCAAAAACTGCCTCGGATCATTTTCTGATGGATCCGATGGCTATATATATATATCCCTCCTCCTACCGAGCGACTGCCCTAGAACGTCTGGTAACGAGACTAGAACATTGGGTGTTGCAGAGCAATTTCACTTTGGTTGCTGGATAGATGCTCCAGGTTCATGCTTAGCCGCCGTACCTACAGTTGTGCTAGAATTGGGAGGAGAGTGTGGTATGAGAAATAGTGGATCGCGAGAAAGCCGACAAGTAGCAGAGCCCTAAGATTGTTTCCGCATCCTCGCGTGACCATTCAGAGGGTTCTCCCTGAAAAAATATGCCGCACTGCGCACTGCAGGAAATCGGGTGGTTTGGATTTGATTGCTTGCAGGGACCCCTCACCAGATCAAGACGCAGCGAGCAACTCACAGGAGGGTGGGAATCAGGCCGTGATGCATTAAAGCGGGCCGTTTCGAATGCTTCCCTCTCCAATTCAGGTGGAAACACAGGCTCGCTATGCACAGATGAGTTGCGTACTTTTTGCCCCACGACTTTGACTTCATGTGGTATAGCCGCCCGGCACTCGTTACACTCCGCTCGGCCAACGGTCGGCCTGCTTCTGTGAGCAGAGTGGCATCGTGAAAAGGACACTCTGCTGTGTGTTGGGCAAATAATCGAATTTCAGGGATTCAATGGTGGCAAGATTGAAGGTGATAAATAAATTGAATTATGACAGATTGACTAGAAGGCTAATAGGGAGTGGAAATAAAATGTACACGAGACGAAGTCTGCACGTAGTTCCATGCCGGTGGCAGACGTCCGACGTGACTTAACGCGTCGAAGGCGCTTCCAATCGACGCGCCAAGAGCGTACATAATGCGCCGAAAAAAGTGCGCACGCGCAATGAGCGAACGCGACGGGATGTCCCTCCGAGTTCCCATTCTGCAAACAACACACGGAATTAATAACTATTGTGCTGCGAATACAGCGGACGTAGAACTCACCGGTACCCGGGGAATAGATCACCAGCGCGCTGGTGGCAGCGACACCGAACTGACATTCAGACGTTGCGACTCGCGAGGCCCGAAGGCACAAGGATCTGGGTAGATGACGAGGGGAGGGGAAAAGGTGATGGAGACACAAGGGAGCGTTGAGGAACGGGTGGCATGGCATGAGGCAAGGCGTGAGGTCGTGGTAAGTTAAGAGGAGAGAGGAAAAGAGCAGAGCGTCGGGGTTTGAACTGCGCCGATGTGCCGTTCACGTGTGCGTGAAAGTCGTGGGGCGAAAAGACAAAAACTGCACAGATGAGGAAGCGCCAAGCACACACAAAGGACGCGCTCGCACGTGGAAGAGTTCCCACACTATTTTGACAACACTCCACGACACCGGCCGCCAGCGGAAGCGGAAGTACTTTGGTTCAGGTTCAACCAAGGGCTCAGCTGAGTCCAAATTTTGCCCAGGGGTTTAACCTGAGTCCAAATTCCGCACGGAAGATCCCAGCCTTTAGAAACTACTTGGATCTTTGCGACCTCTGTCGCATCTTCCCCGACCATGGTGGCCCTAGCACAATCGGCTACGCGTCGCGTCGTGCGGTATCACTTCGCCGCGCCGCCGCCCACGGCGCAACTCGAAGGCTTCGAGTCTCTACTCCTCAGCCTGGGCCCAGAAATGTCTGAAAATGAATCCGAGCCGCCCTTGACACCAGAAGAACGAAACTATTATGAATATATCACAGGGGCGGTTCAGTCTCTCGAGGATGTCTTCAGTCTGCGGTTCGCACACTTCCCTTGCAGCATCCTGCCATATCAATTGACTACGTATATTGAACCCCTTCAGGCACAAAAACAGAACCTCCAAAACTAGCACGCTCTTCGCGGCGGAGTCGGCGCGCTTCCACCGCGCCCTGTACCGCATTATGATGTACTGCATGCTTTTCGGGCCCAACTCACATAGCGCTGCAGTACACACAGATTTTGGGGAGCGAATACAGCAGCACCGCCGCGCCTTCCTCGGTGCATTCTCGAGCGCGGAGCTCTACGCGCTGCACAGCACGCTCGAATTCCTGCGGGAACTCGTGAACTGGGTCACGAACCCCGAGGAACTCGAATTCGTCGATGGTGGGTACTTGACCCGTCCGTAGTGATAATATAATACAATTCAATGCTACGCAGGCGCACATCCAGCCAACATCACCCTCGCCGCCGGCCCGCTTCCCATTCTCGCCGCGTTCCAGACCCGCACCTTCCGCCCCATCGCGGACGTCTGCGCCCCCCGTCTCTCGCGGCATGGCGTGGAGAACACGCTCTTCGCACACGCGCTCGCCGATATATGGGAAGAACGCGGCAAGGAGCCTCCCAGCGCGCACTCCTCGCACTGGCGCTCGATCCTCGACGATGTGGTCGGCGAGCGCGACGAATGTACGGCCCCGCGAGCTAACAACACATCCTCAAGTGTCACTGACGCTCCCGTATCTCCAGGCTCGCAATGCGGCGCGCCTGACGGCGTCGCGCTCTGGTGCCCCACGAGTGCGTCGTCCCCACTCCCCGCACGTCCTGATATTAACTGCTCACTGACCGACCCGCATTGAACAGACTGGCACCTCCTCTGGGGCACCGACGCCTTCGGCCCACGCGCGCTGCCCGCGTTCCTCCCGGGGAACCTGAAGCACAACCCCAGCGAGGCTACCACGCTCCGTACATTGACCACCGCGCCGTCCTTCGAGTACCCCGCCCTCATCGCAGATCTGTACGACTTTGGGGTCGCGGGGTGGGCGCGGGACGCCCCGCTGTGTGACGCGTGTCTGAGCCGCCTGCTCGCGACGCACCTGCATCTGTGGCTGTTTGCGCGCAGGTCCGCAGGTGCGTGTGTTGGTAGCTATAGGTGGGGTGGATGGCTGATTAATTTATTTACGACCCGGCAGAGGGGTGGGCGGCGCCGGCGGACTGCTGGTGTGTATTCAATTATAACTATATTTGCTTTCGATACCTACCAACTTGCGATCGAATGAAGGTACGGGTACGACTGCCACCTGCAAATGATCAACTTCGAGCACGCGCAGGTCCGGAATGTGCGTTGTCCTTCCTTCCATTGTCCCTCCCTACATGTGCTGACGGGTTTTTTTCTTCACTTTGGGTTTTCTTCTGTGCACGTTGTGGTTTGACGTCCTCGTTTGCGCAGCACCTGTGTGCGCCGCTTTTGCTGTCCAGTGACGATGGAAATGGAGCGGGAGTCCCTGGCTGAGTGGCGGAGTGGAAGGACAGAAGGAAGGAAGGTGTAGATTTAGATGTAGGTGTGGATATAGAATGGATACAGGCACATGTCGATGTGGATAAGGCAATGGTTATGCCCACTGGGAAGGAGGTGGAGGTAGATATAAATTTGATGCGGACTTGACTATCGGCGTTCCAGGATTGGGGGCCCCTAAATCCATTCTTTCTGAGAATTCTTCACTTTCATCCCGGGCTGCTGGAGTGAAAAAAAAAGGCCAACGTCTGGAGTGGAAATCAGACATCGTGTTGGAAACTACAGTTGCTGAGAATATATACTCCGGAGCTGGCAGGAAGGTGCCTTTCTTCTGCTCTGTGTGGTACAGAAGGCGCATTTTCGACGGTCCAATCTCTTGTCTATAATTATTCAGATGTTGGGGAAGTTTTTCGCAAACGTGAAACATAGGAACAAGAATCCCAAGGGTGTTAGGTTGCCACATCCGACCACCTCTTTCAGAACGAGTCGCGGACGACCTGGCCAGTTCTGGGATACTGGGAACACTGAGGCATCCGAGGCCTCTGAACAAAAGGATCGCCAAATTCGGTTGTTATTCATTGACACAGTAAGTTCTGAGTATCGGGCTATCCTTACATTGAACTCTGAGACGAGCGCCTAATAAAGGATCCTGGGGCACGATCAATGGTCCTGTTAATAGAATCCAAGACTCGCATCCACGTTCCGAGTTGACGTCTATGTCGACCACCCAGTTTCTGTGCACCGTGTCAGCTTGAGGAAATTAACCTCTCAGCAATTCGAGGCTTTGCCGTTAATTATTGGACAGTCCCGACGTCATAAGACTAATCATAGCTTATTAGATGGCTAGCCGCGAGCCACAATTTGTGCGGTTGTTGTGCGGTGACCCTGCGGTGACCTGGGAGCAAGGGTAGTATGTATAGTTCCAGAGCCGTCGTTTGCATTGAGGACAGCAAAAAACGGGAGAGTGGCAATATGTTGCGGGTAGGTCACAAGTTCGAGCCGCCTAATGATGAGATTCTGAGAAGTAATTCAATGGGACGTCACACATCATGATTCACGCCCAAGCAGAAGCACCGCCTCCGCCAGTACAATGTCGACTTCCTCATCTGTGCATATCGAGCCTGTGTTTCCACCTGAATTGGAGAGGGAAATGTTCGAAACGGCCGCTTTGATGAATCGCGGCATGATTCCCACCCTCCTGCGAGTTGCCCGGCGCGTCTTGATCTGGTGAGGGGTCGGAATTCTTCTGTCAGGCATACAGGTACGGCGGCTGATTCTGGGAATAAAGGATCTATTCTACGCCCACAAGGAAGTGGATCTGCGCCACCTGATGTTTAGCTCAATAAGTCACCTCGACGTATTCGATACCATCATGGAGGACGACCTGCCGATATGGCGGCACCTAGCGACGCTTCCTGTCCTCACCCATCTGTGCTTGAACAACGAGGTACCGGGCGAGCTCGTGCGGACAATTTTTGCCGAGTCCCATCTGCACACGCTCGTGAATATGTGGCCTTACGACGCGCGGTTGCGCGCCATGGAAGTTTCGCAGGATCCGCCTGTCCAAGACGCGCGCTTTGTCGTTTTGATGTTGGAAGATTGGCGGAACGACTGGGACCTGGGGGCACGCGGAGGGGATGACTTCTGGATCCGTGCTGATATGTTTACTATATCTGACTAGGAAGCTGGGCACACAAGGAAGCTGGGCACTTGCCAAATATCAGGATCACTAGTATCGGATGGTGAGGATTTGGACTTGTGGGAGGTAGTACGACCCCTGAGGACCACCCATGTCAAATTTTGAGGCCGAATGATGCGTTGTTCGAAAGCTGTGTTTGGTTTGATGGCGGGCCGGACGGTGAGAAGATCATTTCGTTAACGCCGAGCGGCCATCTCACCTGTTTCTCGACCAATCCTTGGCCAATTCACCAGTTCTTTGGCTCGTTCTGATCGCCAAATGTATTGCACTAGTATCCCACATCAAGGGCTTCCAATAAGTGCTCTTTCCTTGCTCAACCTTCATGAATAAACATTATCTGCCTTCAAGTATCCCACCGCTGCGACGTGTATATCAAACAGCCCTTTGACCCTATGGGTCTAGACCTTCACCTGATTCATTATGATGTATAAAGCTTCAATATCGAACATATACCGCTATTATATCTGTCTGATACTTCTCTCAACGTTGACCATGCACCAAATCACCCCATTTTCACTAGTAACAATGTCTAAATGCCAGGTTCTCGACAGTTCGACTCAGGAGTGGAACGAAGGGCCCGGATATGTTGATCGACTTATTATGAAGCTCTCCTAAGCTTATTTTGGGCAATTACACCCTCTCACTGTTGCGCTGCAGTCGTTTGATCAGCAGTTTGGATCCCGTTGCATGCGCCTGGCATCGGGAGCACTCAACTGTACCATTTGTCTAGGTCCAACATACCTTTTTACCATCTCAAATATTGTAGTTGGATCCCTTGAACATCATAGAGCAGCATAATGGCATTAAATGAGCCGATAACAATGGATTTGTGTGGGTGCCCAGCTTCCCCATAATTGCCTGTTCGGGAGTTTCGCCCAAACTAAATTCACTGCGGTTTCAAATCTTCCCCAAATGCGCCCCAAATAGGCTCAACCTGTTCTCAGAATGCGCGCCTACCATCTGGGACTTTCGGATATTCACAAAAATCCTGGAGGGAGTTGTGAACAGGTCAAAAGCCCTAAGCTGCCCACGTTCCCAGCGCCATATAGTATTGCGGAGAAACAGAGGGGGGAAATCGAAGGTCGGTCGGTATTTCTCAGAGTTTGAGGAAAGAGCTTAAAGCCCTAATCGCAGAGTCATACTATTGGTTAGACATGAACAGGCTTCCTGTCCGCGAAGCCGAAAGCTGCTGAAGAACCTCAGTCACTCTCCTGTAACTTCCTCAGATGCAGTTTCCAACACTTTACAAACTTTCAAATGATCTGACACGATCTCCAGGCAAGTTGCCGAGCCAGACATGTATCGATAGTCAATGCAGGTAAAGAACTTTCAGAGCCTAAATTTTCCATGCAGCACTTCAAGACAGTTCTGTTTGAATTCTATCGCATTGGTAGGCGTAATAGAGAGTTTGCGCAACTCCTTCAGATGCAGTTTGTAAAGTTTTGGGCACCTGAGGCGCCCAAAACTTTATAAACATTCAAATGTTCTGAGACGATCTCCCGACAAGCTGTGGAGCCAGGCATTTATCGATATATCGATGAAGGTAAATCACTTTCGCAGCCTAAATTTCCGATGCAGCGCTTTAAGGCAGTTTTCTTCGAGTTCTGTCGTACCGGTAGGTGTAATAAGCCACTCTCTGCACCGATGAACCGATCTTCATCTGTTTGACCATGAACACACAGATGGGCGGCAGGATTGATCAGTACTACAGGGTCGTTCTCTTATTTCCCTTAAAATCGAGGCATCCATCACTGCTAGGATAGAGCCCATAACGAAGCGACGTTCGACCTCTAGATCTGCATTTCGTACTGCCAATTGGAGGACCCACACGATTCTCTAAGGATCGATTTACTGTTGATCGCCATCAGTGGAGCCATTTCAACGAAGATGCCGCCGGCCAAGAGAATGAAGCTTTACAGTACATACAGTACCACCTCGTTGAACGACCATATCAAGCCGCGATGCCGAATTCTCACGCACTCTTAGCCAGGTGGCACCTTGTCCTGACGGTCAGCTACACCGCTACAGAGCTCCCCGTTCTTACTTTACTCAGTTGGAGCTATGGCAGGGAGATTCCCTCCTCTCACGTTCACAATCCCACGCACGACACCATCTGCCGTGACGGCGCGTGTGCCAATAGAGACTGTCCCGCCATCATCTAAACGTGATGACCTGTTGCCCCTCCGTCTCCGTTGCGCATCATAAATACCATCTACACCCTGCAGGCTGAACCACAGACTCGCAACATACCCCATGCCCACTCTTACAGCAACCCAGGCCGCCAATGCCTTGTACCGCCCCGCCTACGTCCCCGTCGCCGTCTTCGCAGGCGGCACGTCCGGCGTCGGCGCCGCCATGGCGCGGGCGTTCGCACGGTACACAAAATCGTGCTGATCGGGCGGGACGCGGCTGCCGCAGAGCGTCTACTGAGCGGGCTGCCGAAGCCCGCCAGGGCGGGGGAGTGGGCGCACGAGTTTGTGAGGTGCGAGGCGACGGAGATGGCGAACGTGCACACGGCGTGCGCGGGACTGCGTGCCCGCCTGGGGCGCATCAACTACCTGGTGCTGAGCGCGGGCTCGAACACGATGACGTGGGCAGGCGAGACGCGCGAGGGGCTCGACTATCGCCTTTCCTTGCGGTAAGTGCTCCCCAACGCCCGGGGATCCTGCGGCTAACAGCTGCGCAGATGGTACTCTCACTTCGTGTACATCCAGGAGCTCGCCCCGTTGCTGGCGGAGGCCGCGGAGCTTGGGCAGGACGCGCGCGTGATGAGCGTCTTGGGCGCGGGATTCGGCGTCGCACCCCCCGACGGAGGATCTCAACAACGCCAAGGCGCGCGCGCGCTCGTACAAGTGGCTGAACGGGAAGGCGCTGCTGCCCGTATGCCCACGTCACACACGGTCTATCGTACGCTGATTGAGTACTCCACAGTCCATCGCAGCGATGCGCGGAATGATCATCGGTGTCACGCTCAACGACGCTCTGATCGTTGTGCGTCGCCTCCTGGATCCCCTCTGCATTTCACACTAACACTGAACTCGGTAGTGGTTCGCCGCGCAGTACCCCAAGCTCGTGTTCACGCACATCCACCCAGGGATGGTGCGCACGCCGACGTTCAAGAGCGAGTTCGCAAACCTCGGGTGGCTCCTGGCGCCCCTCACGTTCGTGCTGTTCCACTCGGTCAACTGCCTGGCCGCGGTTGAGGAGGTGCGTTCCGTTTCTTTCGTGTCGGCATCCTTCCCGCCCCCTCCTCACCCCCAACGTGATACATCACGTTCCATCCTGCCCGCCTGCGCATCTCTCTTATATCCCTTCCCCCTCCCGACTCCCCACCCTCCCTCACTCCACCCCCACCCAACCCCACCATCTTCCTCGCGCAACCCCACGTCCCATTGTCTGCCAGCTTCCCCCAGACACTCCCCGCCTGACTAATCACTCACACACGTCCCCTAACACGCCCAGGACGCCTGCGCCGAGTGGATGCTCCACCCGCTGCTCGACCCCGCGTGCACGCGCGGCCCGTTCATCGCGAACCGACGTGGCGATGTGCTTTCGTCATACGTCTTCCCGCCCGAGAGCCGGCTGGGCGATTCGAGTCGGAAGGTCCGTTTCGTCTCTGCCTTCTGTTTCTGTGCCATTTGCATATGGATTCCACCCTTCACTCTCGCTCTCCCCCTTCACTCTCACTCTCCCCTTTCACTCTCGCGCTCACACCTATCTTTGCACCCCCTCCGTTGTGTACCCGATGGCTCACGCGCACGCAGGGCTTCGTGAACGGCGTCCCGTTGAAGTGCTATGGAGGCTCGGACGCGGTGGTGAAACTGGTATGCGGGTACGCGGAAGAGGTGCTGGCGCGCGTGCGATGAGTGCTGGTTCTTCAAGCTTCAAGCTTCAAGAACACACGCCGCCGGGGTAAAATCGGAGAAAGTGACCGATGATCTAGGGCCTAAATGTCTTCCGGATGTCGACACACTGATGGTGAAGTGGTTATCATGCTTGCCTTCCATATTCGAAATCAAAGTAGCGTAAGCAAGCGGCAGGGGTTCGATTCCCCTTCAGTGTAAGACGGTCCATTATAGGGTTTTTTTCTTTTCAAAGAGAAACCGAGACATTTCATGCTCTTTGACATCTCATAGATCTATTTCTGCTTTTGCACTTTTAAATTTTATGCCGTCCGATAGGTTTTTTCTTCCGACTCAAACCCATGTGTTGCCGGACGTCCGTAAGTTGATTGTCCTAGAATTGACAATACAAGATGTATCGAGGGGTTTCGTACAACTGATGCTTGCAGTATCCTAATTTGATGATGCTAATTTCTGGCTATAACGGGCACCAAATTGAATCGGGAGAAAAGGTGTAGCGTTATGTGTAACTCCGCGTGGCATTCTTCCCACGATGGCGTGCATCTCAATCACCTGCTCTTTACCACTCAGATAAGTAACTTAATGCTAGCTGGATCTACGTGAGCTTGCGAACGGCTAGGGTAAGCGTAAGATAAGGAAAGATACAACGAGAGTCTGAGAACGAGGGCGTAAACATGATCCCATCATATTAGAGTTTACGTCCGAGGACCGTGCGACGCGTCGACTCTCTCTCGTCTACGCGGCGTCGTCTCGGGCTCTCGCTGCAAACGCTCTCTTGAGCCTCAAGTCTTTTTTGACATGTCTCTTCTACCAAATGCAAGGGTCATTGCTCCGGTGCCAGACTCTTTTGACTTCGACGCGTGGACGACACCACCAGCGGCGAAAAACCCCACGGGACGCACCTTGCGGCTCAGGAACAAGCATAACCTGGATTCGGAGAGATTCAATGAAATCAGCATAGACCAGACCTTGAATTGCAAAGAAGACAGGGTCAACTATGCGGATGTTGGTCCTCCTCTGAAGTTTTTCTATGCCTACACGTCCGAGGAGATGACCGAGATGATTCTCAGTGAGGCTTATTGCACGGATGTTGGCCCTCTCCCTGCTTTCATTCGTGGAGATGTGGAGCGCGCACGGAGGAAACGGGCTGATCGCGCCGAGGCAGATAAGGCCCAGAAGGAGAAAATCAAGGGGCAGCGACCGTAACACGGCGCCATGGTCAATACGGCCGCCGTGAGCAGGGTCCCTGGAGAACGGCCAGACGTGGTCGTGCCGGACGTTGTTCTCCGATCCGTCCTTTACAAGCTTTACGTCCCACTGCACTGGTTCTCGGACGATCGCTTGCAGACTATACAGCATCGTCTGCACGACATTCCTACGAAGCTTCTCAAACCCGATGCTGTACAGGATGGCTCCGCTGGCGTCGATAAAGTGCTCGTCTTTGATATGCTCAAGATGTCGCAGTCTGCTGAATGGGGAACCGACGAACTGCACTCCTGCATGTCGGCCATGACTTGGCAACAGGCGGCCGTTAACATGGAAGCCGCTCTTGCTATCCTCTCCGAGAAGGCGACGGATCCCACAAAGGCCACTTTTGTTTCTGACTTCAAAAAACACCGTCTTTTCTTCATGAATTATGGTAAATTTGAAGAGAACTACCCGGAGTGGTATAGTTTCGAACGGGAAGCCAGACACGAAATCCTTCGGGGTGTTCTCTTCGATGCCAGCTACTACGCTCAGCAGGTGGATGGTATCCTTCACGCGAAGCGGTACTCAATGAAATACGCATCATCGGAGTCCCCCAGCCGGAAGCGTCTGGCGGACCGGGAGCCGGATTTTCGGGAGGCTAAGGCTTCCCGCCAGAGCCTCGCTGACACCTCACCGTCGTCCTTTCGAGGGGATTCGCAATCCTCCCGAGGGGACAACTATTCCTTTCGAAGCGGCGCTCCCAGTTCACAGCGGCTCAACCCTTCCTGCATCATATGTGAAGGCTCGCACAGACTCAAGAACCACCCGTCCACAGCCACCTCTTTCGGGGACGGAGGCAGCTGTTTCTCCGTTCTCCGACATAACGAGCTTTGGACCTCAAAACCATTCAAGGGAACCGAGAGAAAGCGGATATGCGTCGAATTCAATCTCCCGAACGGATGTCAACAGACACACAGTGAGCCGCCGGCCTTACACATATGTAGCCTCTGCGGCAAGAACCACGCGGCCATTCCTCGGAACGCCGCCTGCCGTTCCGGACGCACTTGAAACGGCACAACGGGGAGGACCGCCAGTAATACTGGTTAACACTGGTCCACATGAAACTCCTCCGCACTTTCAACTTCCTCCTCATCCTACATTAGCATATACCGACTTTTCCGCA
Source organism: Mycena sp. CBHHK59/15 (assembly GCA_029204085.1). Lineage (NCBI taxonomy): Eukaryota > Fungi > Basidiomycota > Agaricomycetes > Agaricales > Mycenaceae > Mycena > Mycena sp. CBHHK59/15. The sequence goes on along the minus strand of JARGXW010000141.1, from coordinate 145,024 downwards.
CTAATTCACCGGCGACCACGTCCTCCGTCGGCTTCTCTCTCCGACATTGAAATCTACGAGCGTGTTGTACATCCTTACGACTCCAAGGCCTTTTCTTCCTTGCTAGACAAGCATAATCTACAGAAGGCTTATTCCCTGCTTGTTCATAATCTGGATCATGGGTTCCCGCTGGGCGATCTACCCCCTCTCACAAGGACGGTCATTATCAAGAATCATCCTTCGGTCTTGGAGCACCCACAGGTCGTGCAGGACTACATCAATACCGAGTTGGCTGCTGAGCGAATGTCCGGTCCTTTCTCACAGGAGGACACACACCGCATCCTGCGTGGCCACTTCTATTGTTCCCCATTCATCGTCGCCTCTCAAGACCAAGGTCCCGAGCAACCGCCTAAATTACGAGTTTGCCGTAACCTTTCAAAGGGAGACCGGGCCTCGGACTTGGGTTCGGTTAATAGCTTCATCTCGAAAGATGATTTCCCAACTCGATTTGACATGGCCCATCGTGTCGCTGAAGCCGTGAGTCTCTCTATCCTTCTTTTCACTCCTTGCGGCATTTTCTATGTTGGTGTCCCACATTGTCGACGCGGTCAGCGGGCTTTGTTTTCCTTGCCGACGCGGTCTAGCGGGCATTGTTTCATGTCGACGCGGTGTAGCGGGCATCATCTTCTTGTGTCGACGCGGTTGAGCGGGCATCATTATCTTGTGCCGACGCGGTTTAGCGGGCACGCCGACGCGGTTCAGCGGGCCATCAGATCTCTCATGTCGACGCGGATAGCGGGCATCCATGCTAACCACACTTGCTCATTCAGATTGCTTTGGCTCCCGAAGGGACCCAGGCATGTGCTTTCGACATCAAGGCCTTTCACCGAACTTGTCCTGTTCATCCAGACCATAAACCATATCTCGTTGTTTGCGTAGAAGGAAATTTCTATATCGATCACACCCATCCCTTTGGTGCCCGCTCTGCCAGCAGTAATGCGGGACAGATTGCCAATGCGGGGGTAGACATCTGGGATGCGGCGGGGGAGGGATCTCTCGTGACATTCAAGTATGAGGATGACATGAGTAACCTCCGTTACCCGACGCCCTCAGGCCCTTTTGTCGAAGGCAACTTTTGTTACGTGTATGACAGAGATAGCTCCATGCAGCTCATCGGGCCACTTCAAATTCCATGGCATCCTACGAAGACGGGAAAACAATATGCGTACTCCATGGTGTTCATCGGTTTCTTTTGGGATTTGTTGTGGCGGCAGGTTTCCCTTCCAGAGGAGAAGCGTCTAAAATTCCTCAACCGGGTTCTCACCATGCTGTCGCAGCTCGAGGCAGGCACAGCTTTTTCCCTTCTTGATATCCAAAAAATTCACGGCTCGCTCGTCCACATCTGCTTTATCTACCGGAAGGGAAGTTCTCACCTGCCAGCCATATCTAACTTTATGGCTGGTTTTACGGGTAACGAGTTCGTCCGGCGACACGGATCTCATTCTCTCATAAAGACTTTGACGTGGTGGAGGCAACAACTCGTGGTTCGCGGGACGTTCCGCCAACTTCGACCTTTGGGTCCCATCAGGGATTTGAAGATTTACGTTGATGCCTCAACCACTTGGGGCATTGGCATAATCATTGGGGATTCTTGGGCGGCTTTCAGACTTACCGATGTCTGGAAGTTGCCCGGACGAGACATCTGCTGGCTGGAGGCCATCGCTCTGGAGTTGTTGGTATATTTTCTGGTTCAATGCGGGTTCAGCCATATCCGGTTGCTGATACATTCCGACAATAATGGTGCCATCGGAGCACACGACAAAGGACGTAGTCCGAATGTCGAAATAAATCTCTGTGTCCGCCGCACTTATGCGGTGTTAGCGGAACACTTAATCATTCCCGAACTCGTTTACATCGAATCAGCCCTAAACCCCTCGGACCCAATCTCACGCGGAGAATTGGCCCCAACTTCCTCCAAGCGCCTTGAGCGCACTTTCCAGCTCCCCGATGAGCTCTCCGAAGCCATTATTGACTCACATGGATAGACCGGTCATCTGGCCGGACTCTTCCGAGCCCGGTGAATTTGACTTGACCACTCTTACCTGGAAGGGTGGCTCTCCGCGCCAGTCACTTTCTGAAACAACTTGCCCCAGTCCCGCTCTACCACACCCCTCTAATTACATATGGGATCCCGATCCATCCACCAGGCCGATATCTAACCCCTCATTCATTTCTCCTATCAATTCTATTATCGGGTCTTCACAGCTCATAGATTCAAATGCTCTATTCTCTCGCTCACGCTCCTTAAATACCCCGGCAACAACTATGCCAACTAATAATTCCCACGTATCCTCATTATTACCCGCAGCCTCTCTGGAAGACGGCCTCATGGATGTCCGCATAGCTGCTGTGCGCTCATTGCCTGTGACAAAGACGAGACGACCAACAAAAGAAAACGAAATCACCCCTAGCCCATTCCGCCCACACGTTCCCGCCAATCAACGGATTTTGTTGTGGACCACACCGCACTCACTGCTAGCACAACAACACCGCGATGATGAGGTCTCACGGCGTTTACAGACGCGTATGTTTGAAGATCTTTTGGCATCGACGGCGGACGATACGCGTCAAACATATGCAGCCGGTCTACTCCGTTTCAATCAGTTCTGTGATAAGGAGGGCATTCCGGAGGGACGGCGAATGCCTGCTTCAGAAATCCTACTCGGGGCCTTCATATCTGATCACAGTGGCAGCTGCTCGGGCAAAGCTATACGCAACTGGATGAATGGTCTACGATTATGGCATATATACAATCATGCTGATTGGCACGGCAAAGAAGGTTGGCTGCCTGGCATTCTCAAAGCGGCAGACAAGAAAGGTGTCGCTTTCAAGAGACTTCCCAGGGGGCCCATCACTCTCGCACATTTTCGTGCTTTACGGGCATGCCTAGACCTCACTCGACCACGAGATGCAGCGATCTGGGCGGCCGCTCTTGCCGCATTTTGGGGCTGTCGTAGACTTGGTGAATTGCTCATAAAGTCAAAGAGCAAGTTCAACCGAGATCACGATGTGACTCGTTCTACGCGGATGTCGCGATCCACGGTCAATCGTCGCGCGGTCATTGGTTTCCATATCCCTTTCACGAAAACTACAGGTATTCTAGGCGGCGAAGGTATCCTTACAGCTACCGGCGACGAATATTGTCCGGTCTGGGCCATGGATAATCATCTTACCATCAATCATCCACCCGAACGAGACACACCTCTGTTTGCTTTCCGTGACAACGGAGGGTGGACACCTTTGGTTAAACAATCATTTTTGGATTTCTCTGATTCCATTTACAAGAACCAGGGACTTGAGAACGTGTTCGGCCATAGCTATCGTATCGGTGGTTCCATGAGGCTATTGCTTGATGGGGTTGCTCCCGAGGTAGTCATGAAAGTTGGAGGGTGGACATCTCTGTGCTTCTTGATTTACTGGCGGCGCTTGGAACAAGTTATACCTCTCGCTATCTCAAGGGCATGGGATGCTAAAATTCGTTCTTTTGCATCTTCTCATGGTATTCAGCACGACATCGTTGATCTAAACTTTTAATACATTCATAGTTGATTCCGCCTGGCTCTGTTTGGGGTGCTGTTCAATCCAAGATTCGTCCATGCAGCGAGCTTCGCTCTGGGAGCCATGCTCCATCTGGTATGCTTTGGTCTCATCTTGCATTTCACTCAGACCTCGGTTTATCTTGTGTACTGGTTTGACGGACGCCATCCAGAACGGCACTTGATTGCAAGTGACTCCCGAGTAATAATTCTCGGCCCTCTTCTGGCCCAGCCGCAGAGCGGCCCGTCAATTCCATGTACAAAACCCTCAGATTAAATAATCTGTTGTATTCAAGAAATATCTAGTAGCACGCAAGACCATCACACGATGACTTGCCTTATTGCTAGCTGGATCTACGTGAGCTTGCGAACGGCTAGGGTAAGCGTAAGATAAGGAAAGATACAACGAGAGTCTGAGAACGAGGGCGTAAACATGATCCCATCATATTAGAGTTTACGTCCGAGGACCGTGCGACGCGTCGACTCTCTCTCGTCTACGCGGCGTCGTCTCGGGCTCTCGCTGCAAACGCTCTCTTGAGCCTCAAGTCTTTTTTGACCCACCCACCGTCCCTTTATTATTAATAATTTTGTTATTATTTGGCGATAACGCTTGGTATGCTTTGGTCTCATCTTGCATTTCACTCAGACCTCGGTTTATCTTGTGTACTGGTTTGACGGACGCCATCCAGAACGGCACTTGATTGCAAGTGACTCCCGAGTAATAATTCTCGGCCCTCTTCTGGCCCAGCCGCAGAGCGGCCCGTCAATTCCATGTACAAAACCCTCAGATTAAATAATCTGTTGTATTCAAGAAATATCTAGTAGCACGCAAGACCATCACACGATGACTTGCCTTATGTACCTGGATGGGACTTTTTTCCCGCATTACCTTGGCTCTGTGTTCTGGATGCAAGACCCAAGTTTTTGTTGACGGAATCGGAGACTCGCGTCTGGGTTCCTCGACTCCCTGTTTCGAACGCCGAAATCGCGTGCGCTGTGGCAGCTGCTGGGCGTCTCTGCCGAGGAAATTGCGCTCTCAGTGACGGGGTGCCTATAGCACTGCGTCATTACGTGGTAAGGCCCTGAGCAGTCGGTGCTCCAGATCCGACCTAAGATTCAGATAACAGGAGGAACACGTGTCATTGTGTCCACAAAAATCGGCATGAATTTCTCACCGGGTCCCTCAAGGGAATTCGATCCTGTCCCGATTGTGAGTACAGGATTGTTCCCCGGACCAGATTTCCCTTTTTAGGCCAGCGACGACCTGCGACGGAAGCGTTTTTTTTTATCAAACCTGAATCAGCAACTGGTTAATCAGCCTATACTTAAGCCGCGAAGCTCAGGCCACTAATCTCAAGGCAGCTCCTAAGCATTCATCATGGCCGCCGCCACCCCCAAACTTTTCCAGCCTATTCAGGTCGGGGCCGTCGAGTTGCAGCATCGCGTAGTGCTGGCTCCCCTGACGCGTTACAAGTCGTCCGCGACGGAGCACGTACCGTACCTGCCCCTGATGGCGGAATATTACTCGCAGCGCGCGAGCCGCCCGGGGACGCTCCTGATCACTGAGGCGACGTTCATCGCGGCCAGGGCGGGCGGCTACAAGCACGTCCCGGGCATCTGGAGTACTGCGCAGATTGCGGAGTGGAAAGGCGTGCGTCGGCCCGTGCATTTCGCCGCGCATTGACTAATATCGCGGCAATCGTAGGTGACCGAGGCCGTGCACGCGAAGGGCTCGTTCTTGTTCATGCAACTCTGGGCGCTTGGGCGTGCCGCGCGGCCCTCGGACTTACGCGCGGAGGACCCGTCGTTCCCATATGTCGCTCCGTCGGCTGTGGTCCTCACGGGAAAGGTCGAAACACCGCGGCCGCTCACGATTCCAGAGATCAAGGAGTACGCCGCGCTGTACGCGCAGGCCGCGAAGAACGCGATCGTGGCTGGGTGTGATGGGGTGGAGATCCACAGTGCGTCTTCGCTTCGCTATATTTCTCTCAATATGAGGTTGATGGATTCACTCGCGCAGGCGCGAACGGCTACATAATTGACCAATTCCTGCAGGATGTGAGCAACAAGCGCACCGATGAGTACGGGGGGAGCATCGAGAACAGAGCCCGGTTCGCTCTCGAGGTCGTGGATGCGATCGTAGCCGCCGTTGGCGAGGAGAGAACTGCGATTCGATTCAGCCCATGGAGTCGCTTCCAGGGTGCGTGTCAGCGTTATACCGCTCCTTTCAAGTATTGATCCCCGCCCTCTCGCAGACTTGGGCATGGCGGACCCGCTCTCCACCTTTTCGTATGTCCTTACCCAGCTCGTCACACGTCACCCCGGGCTCGCGTACGTACACCTCGTCGAACCACGCATCGACGGGAGCTCCACGCGTCTGGAAGGTACCGTGGGTGCGCATGAGACGAACGACGCGCTGCGGAATATTTGGGCGCCGCGACGGCTCGTCAGTGCGGGAAACTTCACGACAGAGGCCGCGCTGGAGAGGGCGGAGACAACAGGAGATCTGATCGCGTTTGGCCGGATGTTTATCAGTAATGTACGTCTTGTTCCCGCTTTCCCTCAGCATCTCTGCTATTTTATTGACCTCCAATTTCCACAAAATCCTCCCTTCTTTACATTGGCCATTGACACTCCTCCCCTTACCAGCCTGATCTCCCGACCCGGCTCGAGAAGGGCATTCCACTGAACCCGTATGACCGCTCAACGTTCTACCTCGTGGGAGAGAATGGACCACGGGGATATACAGACCAGCCCTTTGCGACGTGAGTACGCGCGGGGTCTGGTATACGGAAATTTCAACACGAACACATATTGTGTATAGATAATAGATATTGTGTTGGGTTTAGTATCTGATTTTTAGGCTGAATGCCTACCCAAAATCTCCAAGAAATCTCCAATTGTAACACGATTAGTGCGATTATTCAGGTGTGAGATAGTTGTTGAAATTGACAAGAGACCCGGACTTTCGATTATTCTGTATAGCTAGATATCACTGGCATACATAGTCGGCAGTCACAACTGCCGAGCCTCTCCATACTGTGAGGATCGATCAGGGAATCTATTTCCCACCATTGCCAGTTGTCGCGCGCTGTATGGATGTAGTTATTGAAATAGCTGCATGAGTCAAAAAAGACCACATTACCAGATGCCGCTGTTGCAAGTTTGGACATAGGACGACCTTCCAGAATGGGTAGACCCAGCGCTTTTGCTGCGGCATTCGTATTGGGGTCAAATCCATGCTCTTCCTGAATATTCCTGGCCACTTCGTAATGATGATTCTGCCACCGCGCTGTCTCAACTCTCGTGGTCCATGTCGTTCGGATCTTGAAGGCGCCGGGAGGAACATTTCCAGTTGTTCTAATGACAGGATCCGTGGACCAGTATATCTGAGGCTCTTTTACACGATCTCCATCCAAGACGGGTACCTGCACGAAGACATGTATATTCTCCGGCAAGCCGTCGAGGAGTGGCAGTGACGCCTCATAATCTGCGGTTTTGGGAATCATTTCCCACCACAGTTCGAGCAGAGTGGAAATTGCTAGCACGCCAAGGTGAGCATGGAAATGTGTCTGGACAGCGGTAGGCACTGACGAACAAAGAATTCAGACAATTTCCATTCGCTGTGCTGCTTAAGTAGCTGCGGGGTAATTGAACTGGCTTGCGACATCCAGGAGTGTGTTATGTCAGGGATCCCAGTACCACCAAACTCGATAGATGCCGTAAGAAAGTACCCCCCGGTGGGCAGCTCATCATGCAACGCAAACCACTTTTCGTTCTTCCCGCGGAGTGGAACCGCAAAGCTAGTTGGTTGTAAATGATACTTGATGAACGCGAGAAAGAGGAAATTAGACTGACTGGTTCCAGCCGGCTTCAGCCTGGTTACCCATTGAAGGCCAGCAACCTCCAAAGATGCTGAGATCCGCAAATCCTGAAGCCATACGGATGATGTCCCAAGAATGCGCAGGAACGACTTGACAGTTCTCCAAACGAGCAATTTGAGTTCCCGTCATTGAATGATATACACCGCCCCGCAATGTAAGAACTGTATGAAGGTCCCGCCAACTAAAATCGCCAACAGGGCATGGGTTTGGTGAAGTCACGTCTACCAAGGATTCCAGAGCACGACACATTTTTGGAGGGAGCCTCCCAGCTGAAAGTTTATGTCTCCAGGCCAAAGCTTTCTCGCATTGGAGTGGGGATTGAATGCCATGAACCATTCCATGAACGGAGTTCCCTAAACACTTGTTAAGACATCTTTGCTGTAATTTTCACAGCACAGTGTGCGTACAGTTTGCATCGGCATGAATAGACGGCGATCATTGTTGACGTGAGATATCACCAATTTTCCATCGTCTGCATTCACCAATGCAAATTCACGGATCTGCATCGGATCGGTGATGGTAGTAGTAAAATACAGCGCAGAAAAATCCGCTTTCTAAATGAAATCAGTAGACTGAATTCAGAGGTAGAGATAGGGACCCACGAGCCTTAACTCCCATTCGAATATGGCTTGTGGAGATGGAAGCAGAAGTGCATACTCGTCAAGTGTTAGAAAATCTAGGGTAAAGCGATGTGAGAAAATCGGCGACGTAGTGTGATACAACTTCACCTCCATGGAAGACGAGTGAGCGTAACCTGGGCGACGCACAGAAGCCAAACAGCTGGGGGAGATAAGGAACCCTACAGATACCAATCAGTGGATCCGACCCTCGGAAAGGGAACAGATTGGAAAGGTCATACTCACGGAGAATTCTCAGCGAGAACAGTCAGAAAAGTTTCCCATGGCTTTGAACAGTATCAGAGTCAAACATGATGATTTTGGATACCACTGACCTCGATAGGATCGGATCCTTGGTAAACTCGTATAGTTCGAACTGATCCTTGAACACACCCTTTGTAGTCGGTCCATCCCACATGCGTTCGTCTACCCTGCCTATCTATCCGAAAGAAGTTGGCTGTCCGAGCCGTCTGAAACTCCAAGTGGATATCCCCGAGCTTGAGCGCGTGAAACTAAGGTCGAGGGGAATAAGTAAATGTGCATGTAAGTTCTGAGGATCCAGATTCACATCGTTTTCGAAGCGGGCGACGTCTTTTGTCTTCGAGACTTTGGGTAGAGTCCCGGGCATTCTCATCTCTTCTTGAAGGTCTGAGATACGACTATGGACTGCGGTGACAGCATTGGCTATATCTGCCAGATCCATCCGCGTTCCCGCTGAGGCGGCGAGCTGGACAAGGGTAAATGCACCAACTGCATGACGAGTCGGAGCGACCTCACAATAGCGTTTGCGCGCAAGTCGTTCACGCGACAGGTGAACTGGGCAATCTCTTCTTTGATGTGATTAGACTTGAAGTATTTCTTGAGTCTGGACGACGACCAATTCTTTGACATCGATTGGATGTCGCTCGATAACCGTGTTAGATGTCTAGAATGGTGATGGAACGGGATAGGAATTGAATAGCCAGAAACCCGAGAGACACATACGTGTTGAATTCGATACAGATGTGGCGAAACCTCGGATCCTGTACCGCGTTCGGATGGGAGTCTATTTCCTCGCGCAGGATCTTCATAATGGTGACTACAGACTGCGCCAGGTATCTTAAATCCTCCGTGTTCTTCGCCATCATCTTGAAGATATCAGCGGTTTTGTGTGTTGTGTTTTTCAAATAGGTTTACCTCGATGAGCTCTAAAACGCAAGTCCGGCACAAAACATAGTGTTCACGTATGGGAACGGAACACAGCTCCTAGTGAGGCGAGATCCTTGCAGACCCTGACAAGGGGAGAAATCCAGTCATTGGAGGTGGAGCTGAAGAACAGACGGGGCATTATGTTGAGTGTGAAAGCCGGAAGAGAGAGAGGACAAGGCTGTGCCATAGCTCTTCGTCTATGCTTCTACTGCACTATTCCGACCACATGTTCAGGTGACGCGTGACGGAGGCCTCTGAACTGAACCTATTTGGTACCAGTGACGGTGACGTTGGTTGATTTTGGCCCAAATAGGCAAGGAAATTGGAAATTTTCCGGCCCGGACTACCTTTTATGGTAATTTTTTACTTGATTTGTCAGAATGAACATCTGAAAAAATGAACATGTTACTATATCTGACTAGGAAGCTGGGCACACAAGGAAGCTGGGCACTTGCCAAATATCAGGATCACTAGTATCGGATGGTGAGGATTTGGACTTGTGGGAGGTAGTACGACCCCTGAGGACCACCCATGTCAAATTTTGAGGCTGAATGATGCGTTGTTCGAAAGCTGTGTTTGGTTTGATGGCAGGCCGGACGGTGAGAAGATCATTTCGTTAACGCCGAGCGGCCATCTCACCTGTTTCTCGACCAATCCTTGGCCAATTCACCAGTTCTTTGGCTCGTTCTGATCGCCAAATGTATTGCACTAGTATCCCACATCAAGTGCTTCCAAAAACTGCTCTTTCCTTGCTCAACCTTCATGAATAAACATTATCTGCCTTCAAGTATCCCACCGCCGCGACGTGTATATCAAACAGCCCTTTGACCCTACGGGTCTAGACCTTCACCTGATTCATTATGATGTATAAAGCTTCAATATCGAATGTATACCGCTATTATATCTGTCTGATACTTCTCTCAATGTTGACCATGCACCAAATCACCCCATTTTCACTAGTAACAATGTCTAAATGCCGGGTTCTCGACAGTTCGACTCAGGAGTGGAACGAAGGGCCCGGATATGTTGATCGACTTATTATGAAGCTCTCCTAAGCTTATTTTGGGCAATTACACCCTCTCACTGTTGCGCTGCAGTCGTTTGATCAGCAGTTTGGATCCCGTTGCATGCGCCTGGCATCGGGAGCACTCAACTGTACCATTTGTCTAGGTCCAACATACCTTTTTACCATCTCAAATATTGTAGTTGGATCCCTTGAACATCATAGAACAGCATAATGGCATTAAATGAGCCGATAACAATGGATTTGCGTGGGTGCCCAGCTTCCCCATAATTGCCCGTTCGGGAGTTTCGCCCGAACTAAATTCACTGCGGTTTCAAATCTTCCCCAAATGCGCCCCAAATAGGCTCAACCTGTTCTCAGAATGCGCGCCTACCATCTGGGACTTTCGGATATTCACAAAAATCCTGGAGGGAGTTGTGAACAGGTCAAAAGCCCTAAGCTGCCCAGGTTCCCAGCGCCATATAGTACATAAGATATTACACAAGCTGTGAACGTCACGTGTGATTACAAATGTGTCTCGATTAGGGCAAATTCTAAAGAAAAATGTTACAAGAAATAAGTAGGACATGGAGACACAATTCCTTCCATGAAATTACTCAAACATACGTATAAAGTCATCCTACCAGAGTCCTTAGCATGTCGATCATTTATGAGTGAGGAGATTGCCTTGCAAGGCATTTAGGACCATTTTGACATCTCGTCTCTTTGTGGTGAACTTTGGACAAAGGCGTGAGTTCTCAGATATATAACAGACTCTTATCTACAAATTAATGGAACGGATAAGCCCGAGGGGATGTGGTCATTATCTGGCAGCATTTCTACGGTAAATTGCCCATATTTGGGCGATCAAATCAGGCACATGACGTTCACAGCTTGTGTATGGCCCATATCTTAGGCATGGGCTGAACATGGGTGAACATGTACTAAGATATGCGACACCCCGATCTGGCACCCTTATGTAAGCGTTACTGTGACGTGACATCTGCCAAATTTTCCACACACTGGTTGAACATTTCAAAATTTTCACCTTCTTTTACAGTGAAAAATGTCGTTTATTTTTCACACATTTTTCACTGAAAAAGCAGGTGAAAATCTCAAAACATTTCCATCACTTTCTTATTTTATTTCGAATTTTTCACCTTGAATTGAGAAAGTGCTGAAAAAGTTTTAAAAGTTTCACCTTCTTTTTCAGTGAAAAATGTCTGAAAAATAAACAACATTTTTCACTGAAAAAGAAGGTGAAAAAATTGAAATGCTCAACCAGTGACAGTGCAAAAATTAAAACTTGCTATTTTCATGCCTTTTGGCCCCTGGGAAGGTCAGAAAAAAGGGGGTCACCCTGACCACATCAGACAATCTTTTAGAGGTCCAAGATCCACAGCACAAGCTCAAATGGTCACCAAATGATCAGCAAGCGATGCACTTGTGAGACGGTCAAATGCCTTTGACCAACAGTATGGACAGATTTAGTGGCTTTCCATCTTGGGTGCAGGATTTACGCGTCGAGAACGCGAAAATGGGGGAGGCAGTCAGACGCGATGGCGAAGGGTGCATCCATCGCGATGGTTGGCAGTGTTGATGTACTGACGGCCGCAACAGTGCCGCTGAGTCAGACCTGCCTTATTTGGGGGGGTAGGTCGGTCGTGGGAACATATCCACGATCCAGAGATCACGCACTAACGCGCCGCCAATTTCAAACTCCGACAGCCACCAAAACGATGGTCATGGACAATTGCTCTTCGTACAGGCAATTTCAGCCTTGACTCGTGCGGCGGAAACGAAATGGCATTGCTATCTGAATAGTGTCTACTTTTCCGATTTTCGATAGCAGACGCAGAAGCACGAAATACCGTCGTTCCGGAGGGCAGAATCACACATGCAGGGGGAACAGAAGAGAAATTCAAAATTCGGGAAAGTAGAAGTTGTTCATGCGGCAATTTTGAATAATGAGTAATATTTACATGATTTATGGAGATGTTCTCAGCTCAAAAGTACCGGTGCAAGTTCCAGTGAGCATCCCCTAAAGCGGTCATGGATTTGTATTTATATCCACTCTTTCCCCTGTCCAGAGAGCATGGAATACATGTTTGATTACTTTAACACTCATTTGTGGCTTCTGGAATCCTCATCGGGCATGCAATGGCTCATCGAGCTCTGAGAGAGCAGTGATAGGGGCTGAATTGCCAAATGCGGCAATACCATTTTCTCCATCGCTGATTTCTGCCTGGGTTGCCGACCACCACCTCTTGCCTTTGACCATGGTCTATGTAAGCGGCACGTGCCACTTCTTTGTCGCGTCGCGTCGCGACGCCTCTTTCTCTTGCTCATGCTTTGTCCTGGAGCTGTAGTATATAAAGCTCCCTTTTATCTCTTCCTACTCGTGCTCTCATCCATCTCACATACACGCTCGATAGTGTCTCGACTTCGAGCTAGTTTATTTTTTCTCCCACCCTTACCGCTTTCCCTTCTCTTCAGTTCTTAGCATACTGTACCATTTCGACCAAGGGTTCAGTCACAGGTCACCCAATTTTTTTTTTTGATGTGTGCAAAAATTGCCTTAAATCAAAAGAAAATTTATCGGGCATCTCGGATAAAAATTGATGAACACTTATGGTACAGTAGTCTCCTGTACTACGTATTCGCCTATGCCGGCTTGAGCTCGGCCCCTTCATCGGGGGTCGTGTGAGAGAGCTTTGGTGAACAATCTATATTGTCCCCAACACATCTCCGATGGCGTGTAGCGTGAGAATGAACCAATGAGTGGTGCTACGTCATCATATTGACACAAGAGGTGTGCCAGGGGTCCTATGCACTGTGCCGAGATGCCATCAGCACTTGTCGCTGTGAGAAATCATAAATGGGACCTAATCCGTACATTTGCGTCTTAAAAGGTGTATCGACTGCGGTGGACTGCGCTGTCTGCTAGATTGCCGGACTCTCACAGCCTCTCTCATTCAATGCATCACCACATGTGCTGTTCGCGTCTTAAAAGGTGGGTGTATTGACTGCGGTGGACTTGGTGTGGAGCGATTTTTTTCTACTTGCTTGCCCTTCCACATCTTGCGACATGACGATCCGCCCCATGTTTCATGCCCTTGTACTCGCGAGTCTCTCGCTCGCAATGGCGCAGGTGCGTTCGGACAAAGTATGATTACTTATCAGCGCTGACGTCGTTCCAGAGCACCCCGACGTTCAACAGCAGTACCGCCGCCCTGGTGAGCAAGCATGTCTCCGCCGGCACAATTATCGGTGCCGCTGTCGGTGGCACCATTGCCGTGTGCCTCATCGTCATCGCGAGCTTCCTATGTTGCTGCTACAGTGGCGCGCGCACGCCGACCGTTGGCATGACCGACAAGGAGCGCGCCGACTTGGAGAACCAGGTACAGGACTTACGTGGGCAAGTGGAGCGCTTGGAGTCAGCGCCCTACAAGCGGGATGTGGTGTCTCGGAAGGAGGAGTCTGAGTATGAGGGAAGGGTTACACCCATGGATGATGATGTGACCTCAACGACGACAAAGTCGGATCGACCACCGCGGTACGATGATTAAGGAATGATATAATGTCTACGAGAGTGTGTATACGAGGGCACAGTATGCACAGCAACCGGTAGACTTCTACGACCTTACGGACGCATTTATACTTTCTTCCAGTTAAAATTTAAAAATTCAAACCTTGGGTTCAGGAATGGAGCAGGCAAATAAACTGCTCTTCCAGGCGACGACATAATTAAACGAGCAAAGCTAGCGATCGTTTTCTCCCGCTGGCCGAATTGTCCAGCTCGAGTCCACTAATGCCTCGTATATGCACCCCTTTGCCCTTACTCAATACCCTATTCAAGTAAACGGATGGGCAGAATTACTACTAGAGCGTAGGGAGGTTCGTCAGTGTGCATATAATTTACAGCCGAGCGAAGGGATTTTCGAGGCGCCTCCATCGGTGACCATTCAATATTAATTGAAATTTTCTGCGTGAGCCATCGATCTTCATGCATCCACTCGAAAGACCAACAAAACTCGTCGGTATTCACATCTGTCTGGAATCTACCAGTACAGATACTCCTTTCCCTCACCTCCGCTACGCCCATTAACATCGACACAGACATGCTCTTCGTAGCCCTCACCCTTACTGCGGGAAGAGCCCGTTCACGAGTCCGGGGATCTGGCTGCAGCTGAAGCTCGCGATGCCAGGCGCCAAATTGCCCGAGTTGTCAGAGAAAATCTCCTGAGCAACACCGTCGCCAACGTCGCAATCCGGGTTCCTGGGCATGCCGTCAGCGGGGGCCGCGCTCCAGATGGCGGACATCGACTCACGGGAAGGAAACACAGTCGTCATCGACGTTCATGATTAGGGAGCTTATCCCGCTGACGTTGGTGCACCCCGCCGCGAGGGAGGCGTCTTGAGCCGCGACGTTGAGGACGACACACTCGCCACTTCCGTTGGGGCCTGTGCAGGCTTGCACTAAGTCCCTCTTGTGGACCTGCAAATCTATTCATGAGGACCTTCTAGGCTATGCGAGTGGCCGAACGCACGATAGGTGCGCTGTGGACAGCGATTCCGGAGAGGGAAAGGACAAAAGTGAATGCGATCGACGCAGAAAAAAGCATGTTGAATCAATCAAAAGGGTGACGAGGAGAATGAAGGGGAAAAGGAGAACTTAGAAAAAGAATGATTCTGTTATTCACGGTGTCCAGCCTTTATAGCCACAGGACTGAATTGCTTACGCCAGATGGAACGAAATCAACACAATGATCCGCGCAACCGAACCTGTGTCTTCGAATAACGCTCGCCGCTGATGGATTCTTTGTATGATCTCGACCACACAGGAGGCAGGTGAAATGTCCATCGTCCATTGTTGCAAGAGATCAGAAGGTGGCATGCGCTGCAAGTTGGAATATATTGGGGACGGACGTGAACTTCGGTCCGATGCCATGGCTCAGCAGCGTTGAGAATTCAATGCTTTGTGTTGGCTTGGGAGAATGAGTGGCGCATTGACAGATTAAGGGAAAGGCACGATCGCGACCGGCATAGCTGTGTTGTCAAGGTGAAGAACAGTTTGGTTGTTATGGGCCCTTGACAGAGTCTCAGGCCCGTCAAGAAGCGCAAAGCTGTTTCAAACTATTTCAGAATTTGAGGTTTCGTATTACAGCTCTTTGCGGAGCATATGGCGCGGCCATTTTTTCAAATACATTTTTGATCGTTTTAACCAGATCGGCCGTTGTGGGCTCAATTCGGGGTGTGGACGTCTGGAAACTATATTGACAGAATCACAATGCGAATCTGGAGGGCATGACATCCTCAGTTTTTTTCTAACGACCTTATAATGAATATAATACAATATTATATTATTTCCACGGAGATCTCCTGCCGTGCGAGGAGTTAAGACTCTAAGAGCCTGTAGTATCATCAGAATAGACGTACAACTATTCCAGAGGGTGCATCGAAGCCAGAATTTATTTATCACCCCTCCAGCACATGAAAAAAGTGATTGAATCTGCTTTTTGGTCAAATTTTGATCATTTCAACCAGATCGGCTGTTGTGGGCTCAATTTTGGGTGTGGCCTTTTGAAAACCATATAGACAAAATCGCAATGCAAATCCGGAGGGCATGACGTCCTCATTTTTTTTTCTACCGCCCTTATAATAAATATAGTACAACATTATGCTATTTCCATGGAGATCTCCTGCCACACAAGAAGGTAAGAATCTAAGAGCCTGTAGTATCATCAGAATAGACATACAACTATTCTGGAGGGCACTTCGAAGTCGGAATTTATTTATGACCCCCCCAGCATGTAAAGGATATGATTGAATTATGTCACAGATTCAATCACATCGTTCATGCGCTGCATCAGCAACTTGACAAGTTCTTTTCCCCCGAATTTTGAGACCTTTTTCTTCTTTTCTCTTTTTCCATGTCTTTTTCTAAGTCTTTTTGAGTTACACGAATCCTTTTTCACCTTTTTGCACTTTTCGACTTTTCCACTGTCCAACTGCACAAGGTATAAAATTATCGCGGATTCTAATATCCATTGCCCCGCAACTCCACCTGCAGGAAGAAATAGAACAGCAAAGCGGCTGGCAAGCAATGGTCAAGTAGTACGGAGGCTCTTTGAAGAGGCTCCTCCACCGCTTACGCCAGAGCTGAGGGATTCCCGAGGCATGTGAGTTCAGAATTGAAAAAATTGAGGGCCGCAAATCGACGCGTTCCAGAGTCGCGACTTGGTCCCGAGTCGCGAAAAAAGTCAAGTCCAGCCATCAGCACGTGCATGGTCCGTGCATGCACCGCCATCCTGTTGATCATTTGATGGAAGTCAACCATCTCTTGCTCTTGACCACACCGCTCCCCGAGTTCCCGCCTCCCCCGTTCGACTCTCTCCCGGTCCCAGACTACCTCAAGCCCTCAAATCCGAGGCTCCACATCTTTGTCCCTCAAGCCGGCTGCAAACCACAGGACACCTCAAGGTCCTACGCACTCCACTGCCTTGTGTCAAGCCCTTTCCAATCCCTACTATCAAGACACGTCTCTTACTCCCTCAAGCTCCTCAAGTGAATAAATCCCTTGCTTCTCTTCAAGCTCCCTCGATTGTATTCAAAACCTGGCCGCACCTTCATTGGCGCGATGCGAGATCTTCTATCAATGGCGTGGAGGGCCATGTCCGTCGCGTTCGTCTCCCTTTGCTCTGGCTCCGCAACCGCGCCTCGTTGTGCGCGCCCCAACCCTGGCTTTTCATGCTGTAGTATGTGTACTAACGGAAGTTTGGTGTGTCCATTGTAACATCCATTTTGCTTCACTGCTGATCATTAGATATCATTCCTTTTGATGAGGCTGGTCGCCCCACCTATCAATGTGTCGCCTAACACCCGCCCCGTCGATGCTTCCACAATAGTGGAGGCGAAACATCTCCCGATTCCCGCCTCCTCTCGGGTTCACCTCCCTTGCGCTCCCTCTCGACCAACCGCGCCCGTTTGCACGCGCGCTGGGTCCAAATCCCATCTTCACGTTATGGAGGATTGCCTACAGAGTAGCTTGATGGTTCACAACCAAGGTGTGTTCCTCGAGCTCGCGCCTTGCCCCGACTGACCTGCCCACAACAGGTAATACGCATGAGCCGCAACCAACGCAGCCGAAGTTGTGCGCGACCGCACGCTGCTGATATACTTGCGCCTCCCTACCATGCTGGGCATACGGGTTGCGGATGGTCAGCGTATGGTCAGCGTATTCTCCTTTGTTCTCTTCGCTTTTTTGCGCTTATTTATGCTCATCCTATGTATATTGTATGTTTGATGTATGCTGTATGTTGTATGCCGTGAATATATGCTTTTTTGGCCCGAGATTTATGCCTGCAGTGTTCTTTTATCTGAGCTTATGTGCGTTCTTTTCATGTCCTTTTTTGTCTCTTTAGCCCTTTTTCAAGAAAGTGGACATAGCGTAGAAAAGAAGAAAGTTCTTTTTGGTCTTTTGGCGCTTTTTTCACTTTTCATTCTTTAAAAAGACGAAAAAGACACGAAAAGGAAACTTGTCAAGTTGCTGATGTGGAGGGGTCATAACTAAATTCTGGCTTCGATGCACCCTCCGGAATAGTGGTATGTCTATTCTGATGATATTACAGGCTCGTAGATTCTCACCTTCTCACATGACATGAGATCTCCATGAAATTAACATAATGTTGTATTATATTTATCATAGGGTTGGTAGAAAAATCTGAGGACGTCATGCCCTCCGGATTTGCATTACGATTCCATCCATATAGTTTTCAGACGTCCACACTCTGAATTGAGCCCACAACGGCCGATCTGGTCAAAATGATCAAAAACATCTCAAAATAGAAAAAAAAATCGCCGCGCCCTATGTTCCGCAAAGAGCTGTAAACGACTTTCGAGACCAGTTTGATATGTTTTCGAAGGTGCCAATGCGCGGTGATTGCCGGCCGTGGTGATGCGATCATGTGGCGATCCATGTGTCTCCTTGTCTTCTCCCATTTGTCTCCCATCTACTGCCAGTGCTGCCACACATCTCAGTGTGGGAAAGGCCGAGATACCACAGCCATTAACAACCGAAGTCCTGATTTTCTGGCTGGTCCTTGTTGTCTATCGGCGTGTTCTGTAATCGGGCTCGAGTTTCTTGAAGATACTCGGTTCGATATTTCGAGCTTTTTCCCATCTCTGGAGGCACTCTGCTTTCTCCAAAAGACTGTCCAAATAATGTTGTAACAAGCACCTCCCTTTTGTTCCCAAGCGCGATCCTGGTGTATGTATGTTCGAGCACCTATCCCCGACGGCCGATGGGAAATATTGTCGTGACTCTCAAGTGTTCTGCCAGTGACTGTTTAACGTTTGAACTCGGTCATAGTCTCTTAGCATATCCCCGCTCTGCATTCGGCTATCTCTGATATCACTCTAAGCTCCTGTTAACTATCTGTGTCTCGCCCCTAGTCACTGCCAGTGAGCGCAGACAGGAGCTCTTTGGAAAATCTGCTTCATGTACAATTTACACTGATTTTTATTCCTCTTTACAAGTATCCGCGTATGCAGGAAACAACAGTTTTCCACGAAGAATGTCCATGCAACCCGAAATATCTCCCAAAACTCGCCGCGATCAGCTAAAGTATTTTGGCGGCACATCTCCCGACTTTTTGCCGGACTCAGCCTCGAGGTCACGGCTTGTGGTGAAGTCCCTGTTCGTGGGCACACCCTTCTCTGACATAGCCGCAACCGCCGCCTCCCGCTCCGCCTCCAGGCACGCCACCACCGCGCCCAGGTCGCGCACCTGGTTCTCGAGGTCCCTCGTACGTGCCCGCGCGCGTGCAGCGCTACGGAGGGCAAAGAAGGCCGCAAGGATAACAGTGGTGACAATGGCGGTGGCGCCGATGACCACACCGGCGATAGCGCCAGCGGAGAGGGTGTGGGCCTCGGTGGTGTACGCAACCGACGCCGGGACCCCAGTGGCGTAGACCATATAGCTCGGGCTGGTGCTGGAGCTGGTGCCGTCGAGTGCTCCAGTGGTTGTGGATGTGGCAGGGTCGTTGGTGAGCGAGTCCGTCGAGTTCGTGGTCGTCTGGGAGGAAGATGCCATTATCAGTTCGGACAAGAAACAAGTAGAGAGAAATCGTATTGGCGTTCAATGGCAGTAGCCCACCTGTGCAGCTGCGAGCGCGACCAACGAGAGAATGGACAGTATCGGATGCAGCATCATGGAAATGGCCTTGAAGGGCAGAAATACCTACTGCGGAGGAGAGCAAGGGGCCATCTAAATGCTCGCTACACATGGACCAGACCGTGGGGGCCGGACACTGGTCTGCCCCAAAGGGCAAAATCCAGGCACGAATCAAGATCCCGTCAGCGGCGACATGAAGCCTTGCTGAGAATTCGGGGAGAAGGCGGCGATGTGAGCCCAGAACTGTCTATTAGAAATTCTGAAGCCCAAGAAGAATTCTGAAAGCCCAAGAGACGTATGAGCGTAGACTCTTTGTTGCGTACATTTATTTTCCTTTCCTGTAGGTCTGCACTTCGCACTTTTGAAATTGTGGCCAGAATGACGTCGTTGTTGAAGGGGCCAAGACTTTCCAATTTGACATCAACTGCGGAGAAGTTTGAAGACCCGGTCACCAACGTAGAACCCGTGCTATCGCAATTCTGATAAGTAGACCATTGACCCAATCCGTCTCTCTAGAGAGGCAAGTTCGTCGTGCGTATGAATGATTCGCCTCTTTATACACAGAGTGTTTACAACAAGAGGTGCGTGATCTCTGGATCGTGGATATGTTCCCACGACCGACCTACCCCCCAAATAAGGCAGGTCTGACTCAGCGGCACTGTTGCGGCCGTCAGTACATCAACACTGCCAACCATCGCGTCGGACGCACCCTTCGCCATCGCGTCTGACTGACTCCCCCATCTGTTTTCGCGTCTGACTGCCTCCCCCATCTGTTTTCGCGTTCTCGACGCGTAAATCCTGCAACCAAGATGGAAAGCCACTAAATCTGTCTATACTGTACATGGTCCACTGTCAAATAGGAACGAGAATACTTCTTGGTACACATCTAGCAATCATGTCAATACTTCTTGGTCTTCTCATCCACTTCCGCCAACTCCGTCTCTTCCATTCCCACCTAATACTTATCTTGAGATTCAAAACCCTTCGTTGGAGATAGGGGATGTTGTCCAAGGAACCCGCGCAATACTTTGCCCCAGATGCCAACAGTATGTGAATCATGGCTTCGTCAGAGGATCAGCTCCCATGGATCAGCATTGGAGGGGATCCAAATGCCGACCACCACTTAGTATGTGCTATTTCGTCAATTTGTTTCTAATTGATGATAATCTACATAGATTTTATCGACATCGGAGCTCAGGCAACTCATACGCTATCCGCTGCTTACAGTGGATTTGACTCTTTACCTGCCCACGTGCATCCCTGTATTGGTGCAAATTTTACCTGGAATCTTGGCTGGATACTTGACTCGTATCCCTTCTCAATTCATCGTCCTTATTCTCGGCATTCCCCTGGCTACCAACTTCTTTCCGTGGATGTCACGACATCAGTTCTTCAAGTGCGCTCGATGCGTTGCTCTGGTTCAGCCGCAGTTGAAGGCGGAACCTGTAGTTCATGTGCAAGTGTAGGACCTTTGATAAATGTTGTTCGGAACTGGGCGCAACAGCCTTTTGGCAAGAAATCTAAGAGTCGGCTTAGTCAGAACCAACTGATTAAAAGCTTGAATCCATGAATAAGCAACTGCAGAATGAAGGTTTGAAGGTTGTGTTTGAAAATCTGTTATTCTTGATGGTTGCTAAATCGTCTATAGAGATTGAACCAGTCGAAGTATCTGCGACGCTCACGCCAAAGGTTACGCGCTTTTGAGTCTCTTCTTGAGCTCATATCCACCGATGAGGTCCCGGGGCTTCCACGGCTTCTTTCTACGTCCAAGAAAGAGGGTTGGGGTGTCCCAAAGATCTGCGAAAAGGTATCGCTCGCAAAACAGGGAAAGTACCACCCCCGAAATTATACAGATCTGGACAAGGACCTCGCAATTCTTGCATACGAGCTTGGTGGTGGTGCCGCATTGCATGCACTGAACAAAGCACCGATAATGCTCCCAAGTCGTCACACCATAGCTGATATTCGTCGTCAGCACTCTCTCCAAATCACTGTCGGCGACGTGAAGATCTCGGATATTCTCGAAAACATCGAGATCTTATTCAAAAGTGACATTGATGCTGGCAAATATACTCGGGTTGGTCATACTCTATCCCAGGACGAAATCGCTGGTGACGGCCGCCTCTGCTATCTGGAGGAGACCGACGAGATAGGTGGTCTATGTGAGCACGCGCTCTCGGAGCTGGAAACCTTCAAAATGGGGTCTGACTTGACCTCTGTTCGGGCAACGGTGACCGCCATTCGGGCCGGTAGAGTTCATATTGGGAAGGAATTTAGCGTCGCCGCATTTTCTCGCCACGCAGAGACTGACTACAGTGCGAAACCAGTGCTATTGATGCCGACCTGCAAGCAAGATGGCAATCGTCTGCACAAATACTGCAGAAACTTGTGCAAGCGTGGAAGCTCTCACCGTTCGGGGAGGCAATGCATGGTCCACTTTGGTCCATAGCCTCTGACGGTGATGCGACACGACGAGCAGCACTCTACTTGGTTTGCATGCACAAAATTCTCGGACCAGATGATCCCCTACATAAATTCCTGTCCGAACTCGGAGGGCTAAACCTATACACCGGCGACAGTGGGCTGACTATGGATTTTGATTACAAGCATCTGTTTAAACGTACGTCGCTTATTTTTCTTGACAGACAGCAAATCTCTGAGGTCTTGTTAGGGCTTTGTAAACTGTTATGCTCGAAGGAAGGCATCCTCGTTAACGGTGTCGTCATCAACAAGAGCCTCATTGCACAGTGGTTGGAACGGTTATCTGGTCACGATTGGTCAGACGAGAGTATACATGCTCTGCTAAATCCGAAGGATCCTCAAGATGTTCCGTGGGCTGTCAAACTCCTCTGTCTTGTCGCAGATCTGCGACACATTGATTCTTCCGATTTTTCACCGTCCGAACGCAATACTCACCGAGCGCTATGTCTTCTCGGAGAAATGTTTGATGCTCTTGTCGAACCATTCATTAATCCCACACTCTCACTTTCCGAACAGCTCATTTCACTCGTCAAGTTCGCTCATATCTCATGTGCCCTGTTCCTCAAACACGAGGGTGACTTTATTTCCAATCAGCTTTAAGGCGATCTCCAATGCATGGTCAAGAATGCTGTTTTCAAAGTCGCTCATTCAAAGTCTTGAATCCGATGCTCAACGTTTTCATTTGCCTTCTGGGCGACGACGTTCTGGAGACCCTTTTTGGGAGGGCTAGAATGATTGGCAGACATTCTCCGAACATGGCCATTGATGAGCTTCACCAGCGCTTTGGCTCGGCATTGCGTATTGACGCGATCTTCCGATGACGTCCCGAGTTGGAGCAGCGGCCACAACGTCTCAAGTTGGTTCGAAGTCGCGACATTGACCATCTCTCACCCAGCCAATGGATTGGAGACTTGACAGCGCAATCGTGTGATATTTATACATGTTGGATGACTGGTATCGCAGCAGCTAGAGCACTCCTCGCGTCGTTTGGATACTCCATTGATTTTGATGTTCTCTTTCGTCAGATCGGCGTCGATTTGATGCGTCCTAAAGGCGGAAAGTATCCTGGCGTCTCTAAGGAGGTTGATAGATCGTTGACAGCTGTGGCAAGCCCCTCGGAACCTTCGGTGATTCAGCATAACTCAGACAGCGACGATTCCCTAGAGGCTGTCAATATTTTGGCTTTCGACGCCAAGGTAGCTCTTGAAGCCGAAAAATTGGCCTGCACTGAAGCTGAGGTTGACAAGACTCATTCTGTGTGGATAAACCTTGATGATGAACGAGGACTCGTCGCTCATAAGAAGACTGTCCTCCGTACTTTCATGGATCCGACTCTAGATATCGATAACGCGAAGAGTCACGACCGTTTACTCCGAATTCGGTATTTCTCGATCGGTGGCGACAACTGGAATCGAGCAGCTGCCAAGGTTCATGGCAATTTCACTCCCAATAATCACCTGCTCAAATTACAGGGCCTCTTTGCGACTCTCGTGTGCTTCACCACTTCCCGAGTATCATTGGTGATCCTCCAGTGTACTGTGATCAAAGCGACAAACACCAATCCCTCAACATATCTGGATGCAGCTCCGATTGCCGAAATCGCCCTACCAGACACTCGATACGAGATCACTGGACAAATATTGTCCCTCGTACCCTTCTTTGGCCCGGAACAAAATCTTTTGTGGGCTTGGACCACCGATTTTGTTTCGTTCGAGTCCACTAAGGCGAAACAAGCCAGCTCAGCTGAATCGCCAGCCCGAATGCGTCACTTGAGCATCAATGTAAACGGCCGCCTCGTTCTTCCATTACCCCCTTCAGAACTCCGACAGGCGACGTTGGAAGAGATCTTGCATGTCACACCAACAGCCGAATCCGGCATTGAGAGTGCAGAGAAAACTTGGGTGTTTTCAAATGAACAGTTGGACATTATGGTGCGCACACTGTCAGATCGTGTTCAGGAGGACGAAATTCGTCTGAAAATCCCTGTGTATGGTCCTGTAAAGGAGGGGAGATATCCTTACGAAGCCTTCATGTCACACGGTAAATTATTTGACAGCAGCTTGGAGCCACCGCAGGTACTCAATATTCTTTCCCAGCTGAAAACACAACTTTGCAGTCAGAGCACACTTGTGTGTCGCACTGTCTGCCTTCAATAATGGCTCCTAGTCCAAAAGACACTCGCTGCAAGTGCCGTATTTGTCTGAAGGATACCATGGCTACAGATCGGCAAAATCATATGGGAAGACACATTCTCCTTGCACATCGAGGAGTTCAGGAAGAAGATTTGGCATCGGCGGTAAGAATTGGTCGTCTCACCTCAGGCTCTAGTGGTACCCATATTCATCCTTTAGGTTGCTGCAAAATATCCATGTGGATTTTGTGGAGATTCCATGGCAAACAGCACCTGCACCATCGGTATCGTCAGCGGCAAGGCAAATTCATCATGCCCCGAGGCTTACCAGTTCAAGGTCTCAGCAGCTTCGAACTCCAGCATTTCCAAACCATGCACCAATGTTCCGATTCGTTGTATCCTTTGCAACGAGTTTCAGTGGAAGTATAATATTGACCAGCATCTCCAAGATCGTCACCCTCGGTGGGAGTTGACTGTTTCGAAGGAGATTCGAACCAACTTTTCCATCAAGTTTCTGATATCTGACACTGAATTGTGCCGCCTAGGAGTAACATCGGAAAACGCGGCTCAGATTCCAGAGCAGGAAATGATGGGTCCGGATGGGATTGCCAGTGACACCAGAGGTCAGAAGCGCCAACCCAACTCACCTGCTGGTACCCCGCGTTGATCTCACCAACTCAAGGCATCTGGGGGACATGGAACAAACAGTGCAATATCTTTGGAGTCCAACTCATTTGATGACTCCGATGTTTTTGGATCATAGGTACATAATTCAATAGTAAATATGGGGTCTAGCATTGGATGAAAAATGTAACGTCGCATGACAACTGGACTTGGGTGGACTCACATCTTGACCGCTGAAGTAAGTGTGCCGAACCTTTGCCGAAAGGCCATCAGTGATCCGAATGTGTTCGGAAATCACCGAGTGGCGCTCGCGTGGCCAGATCAATGTCCGAGATCCAGAGATCACGCACCTCTTGGTTTACAAGTCTACAATTCTACTGTGCCCAAATCTTCGTTTTTTATATACCGCCGAGAGCGCCATATATACGAGTGGAGATATATCCTTCGACAGTAGAATGCAACGTCAGAAACCAAGTTCACGATATTGCTAAAACCTGCCGAAAAGAGTCCCGAAACGAGAGAGCGCCAGTTCGAGGGAGAGAAGGAACCGAGAGGCATGAGCACGGGGCAGTAATTAGGCGGAGGAGACGGACCCAACGTCACCGTTTAGTTTCGCAGCGAGGAAAAGGACGCAGCCTGAGCACAGAGTCAACAAGAAGCCAATAAAATAAAAATAAAAGGAGCTGATGGCTCCAGGCTCGGGTCCGAATCGAACGGGCGACTTCCTGCGCTAGGGGAAAGTGATTGTCGATAATTGATCGCAGGCGCGAAGCCATTTCGCCTCCGAGCCCTAGTAAACCATCCATATATATATCTACTCAGCCTAAGCTGGCAAATACGGCAAGCAGGTTTTTGTTTTATTTCTGCGAACAGAAGTGCTGTAGTCTTAGACCAGAGCCACATCCTTGTTGTGTGGCGAGATAGGATACTCACTGGCGGCAGCCCGACCCTATAGGGCCGTGCATATCTGAAGATGATTGAATGGGACATATAAAATCGTAGCGAACAGAAACATTGTCTCTAAGCAAATGCGGAAGTTGAAGAGTAGTAGTATCAGTCTCGCTGAAGATGTCCATATCCTCGCCGTACAGTACTACGGGTTCGTGTTGAGCGACACTGTGATTGCGACAGTGATCAGCGAAGCAGCACCGAGCTCGTGCAATCACACTTACCTTCGCTATTCGACGCGGAACTAAGTTGATTATCCAGCGGGTTGTGGAAACGCGTGGTAGGAAGGAGAGTGGTTCGAGGGGAGGGTCGTTGATTGAGCTGCGCTCTGCTCTGTGTGTCTGGCAGCCACTTGGTCATACTGCTGAACCCGAGACACGATCCACAACGGCATCGAAATCAAGAGACCGTGACTGCGATTTCTCTGGTCATTCGAAACATCAGAGCTGCACTATGGGACACAACCTACTTCTGGAGACCATAGTGATGGTGTGGGAGACGTTTCAGGCTGCGCATTTATTGAAGATCAGTATAGAATCCTTGGGAAAGACCGTCCAAGGGGGCCCTTACCTGGAGCGCAGTTGAGGCATCATGATCACCCGCCACTCCTTCGGCCCCAAATTCGGCCATCTCGACGATGAATCTAGTTGCTAATACTGCGGTCGTACTAATGGGATATGGTCCAGCTCCACACACGGCAGAACGTAGACAACTTGAAGACCGACGAGTCGACAAATGGCGCGATGAAATTTCGGGCGTGAACGTGCGCCTATAGAAGCCAAAGATAGTTGCCTTTATGGACAATGTGCGAGACGCACTGATGGGATCTGTGGGATGGATATACATTATCTGGATAATCATCAAGTGTGTGAAGGACTGACCTGCACAAATACCGCCTCCATCGCTATTATGAGAGATATCAGTCTAAACATGAAACAGATTCAGATATCGTAGAAAAGAGCAGTTCAGCTTACACACGCGATATCTTTGGTTTCTGTGATTCATTAGAGGATTAGAGTCAAGTACGGCGTTGCTCAAGCCGCTGCTTACCTTCGCAAAGTAACAAAGATAGGAGCGGCCAAGGGCGGTTGACTTCTTTACGCACCCACAGGAATGTTATAAGAAGCACGAGGGTAGCTGCGGCATCGAACACAGCGCGCAGACAAGGCACGAGGTTCACAAGTCTAGACAAATAGTCGGATCCACAGGGTAGGGCTGATATATCGCAACACAAACAGGGGAGTCGGCGACTGCGTCAGCAGTCTACACTGGGGAAATACGGACGGATTCGGAAGTGCCACAATGATTATAGTCGGTAGCAAGCCGAGGAGAGCGAGAGGGATGGTCATACCCATCCTTCGGTTACCTAGCTGGTGGACTCTGTTCGTTACTATGGCTGTCATGCACTCTATGTGGCGATTTTAAAAGAGGGGGGTTCCTTCGACGTACCCACGTATGAGAACTGGAACATGGTGTCAATGCCTAGTGTAGCCACATCCCATTGCGCACACCTGGAGGAATAATCGCCTCAGGTTGGACGATTCAACAAGATACACATACCGCTGGCGTCAGCTGAATGCGGGGGATCTATTATATCGATTGGAGGCAACTTACGGCAGCCGTGGAATGCCCAGACGAGATTGCTCCGATGATTATACTTTGGTATATTGCCGGGAGATATCGCAAGAGAATGAATG
Source organism: Mycena sp. CBHHK59/15 (assembly GCA_029204085.1). Lineage (NCBI taxonomy): Eukaryota > Fungi > Basidiomycota > Agaricomycetes > Agaricales > Mycenaceae > Mycena > Mycena sp. CBHHK59/15. Next base: position 117,701 of record JARGXW010000141.1, on the reverse strand, counting down.
TGACAAACGCCCGGGCTCCACGGCGACCTCCGCGGGGACGGCAAAGACGGTGATACTCGATCTCAGTCGAGAAGGTGAGGATGAAGTCGTAGAGATAGATCACTATGCAATGAGATTCAAGGTCAAAGAGACATGCTACGGATTGCGATATTTCTCGCCTGCTGCCGCAATGAGTGTATGATTTGCCCATATAGTCGAGGAGGAGCTGCGATATAAATGAATGAATCTTGTTATCTGCAGCAAATGAGAGTACGACTCACCGCAGCGACGGCCCGAGGGACTCTGTCATCAGCAGGACAAAGGGATGGAGGGATGAAGGGGGTCAGCTCGAGAGGAGAGGTTGTCGCGCAGCAATGCGCTTATTTTCATCCTTTTTCTGTGTCTGTGGGAGACATGGAAGGATACTCAAGAAGACATAAAATGTCCAGCGGGAGTAATGCGGCATCTATAGCTTTGTTTCTCGTTTCTCGCTGAAGGACTGGCGCTGGTGAGTGAACGCCACCCCCTCTGGGATGTGAACGCATGAAAGGATACAATGATGATATACATGTAGCTCTGAGTACTAGATGGAGAGGCTTGCTCGCTAGGGGCGTCCAGGGTTCGCGCAGTTCAAGGTTTTTGACAAGGCAACGAGTGGCATTTGGGCGGAGTTAAGCAAAAGTCGCAAGGTCTCGTGATTTAGTAAACACTTCCACCATCATGATGGTAAGAGGCCGGCAAGCGGCGGGTCACAAATAGACGAAGGATTCGTTGGGTAGTGCAATTTAGAAGGAAGGCAGTACATGAGAGCAAGTATTCACTAGTAAGAGCTAATTTTCGGATGCTTTACCTTTTCCTTTTGGATCGGTTTCTGGGTTCAACATATCTTCTCCTCCTTCCAAGCCCGTCGTCCGGCCAGGGTTGGCGCATTTGGGGTCGGTACCTTCAGGCTCTTTGCTCACCTTACGCTCTTTAAAGAATGGAATTAAGAAGATTATTAAATTGATAAAGAAAACGACTTGCTAAGTGGGACTGGAAGGTTGGATGGTCCGGCACGTGAAATGGGGAGAGTGAAGGCATTGACGGCTCGTTGCTCTTGGGTGTGGACTTCTTGAGGAGACAGTGTGGGAGGACGGTAAGGCGTCTTAGCCGACTTGAACGGGCTTGGCGGTTTTACTTGGGCAGGGCGTAGGATGACGATTTGATTAATGATTCCTGAGGTGGTATTAGCGTTGAGAATTGTAGATTGATCGACAACATTACCAGAGCTGCTCCTGCCACAGTCGAATTGGTTTTCCGTCGTTTCCGAACTGGCAGACCGGGTTTGCTGGGATTAGAGTCATCATTTAGACCGATTCTCCGTTTAAGAGACAATGGCTTTGATTCCATTGGATATGCGACACAGTATACGAAGTCAAGAAATGACTGGCTCCCTCTTGCCACGCTAACGGCTACTCGGAACAGTGACTCAGTATAAATGACTAAAAAAGTCACGTTTTTCGCGACATTTTTGCTGCTCTAGGCACAAAAGAACTAACATTCTATTTGTGAAAATTTCTTTTTTGTCGCGCTCAACCGCAAAAAAACTGTGGAAACCGTTCAAAAAAAACCGGAGACTCTCGGAAGGTACGTAGACCATGTTCAGAAAGGCCCACTGCTCAACGCATTCAAGTGATGCGTACAGCCGCAACTGAATGACCAATCGCCGAATTGAAGGCGCGAGATGTTGCTGGGGCTGCAACGGACGTATCTATCGGTGTAAGCATCTCGGACGGCATTCGTCTCAAGCCAAAGAGTGCACTGTGACCTTCCCGCGCGTCGACCCAACAGCAATGCGCCCCCGCACTTCATCGTAGTCCAACGCCTTCCAATTATTCAACTCGTTCGAGCGCAGGGTGCAGCCAAGCACAGTCGTCGGTCCACCAGCGTCCACGCCGGTTTCCGAGTTCCTATGACGGTAAAGTGGACCTGGAAATACGGCGCAAACCAATCGCTCGTCCTTCCGCGACACAGGCGCATGCGCATCGTCCTGCAGCGTATGGAGGAGGCCCGCCGCGCTGCGATCCTGCGGCTGGATCCACACCGCGGTGCCGCGCGGGCCGAGTCGCAGATCGCTGCATTGGAGAGAGCCGCGCGAGCTTGGCACCCGCGCCGTGAGGGTTGGCGGAAATATGTATGGTATTCCATTTCCGTCGGGCGCGACTGCGGGATGCAGGGTGTACAAGTCGAGATCGTGCTCGTCGTCTCCGGCCCATGGGTCATCGGGCTCTGGGCGGATGAGTATCGACAAGGGCTGGGTGGCGCCGGTATTACTTGTTGAGCTGGAGCTCAGAATGGTGGTCACCGCCACTCCGTCAACCCAGCCAAACGAGTGGCTGATGAGCGGTGCGTGTACAGTCGCGTGTCTTTCCAGGGGAGGGTTTGGGAATAATGTCAATGAGCGCGCTCGGACCACGAGAACGCAATCTGCTTCGAAAAGGATCTGTGTACAGCGGTCATGCTATCCGGAATCAGATTTCTAGCACAGATGGGGTGGAGGTACTCACCACCGAAATCGCTGACTCCAAAAGAGCCGGTGGACGCTGCAGAATAGCAGAGGCACCGGTTCTCCAATTCATGACCAGCGTTAGATCAATGGCATCACAGAGGACAATTAAATCGTCTCGGAGGTAAACAGGACTCAAATTCGACGCAATGCTTCGGATTGTACGAAAGCCTGCGTCTTTGTGAATAGACATTAGTTCAACGTGTGAGCGCCTTTCGGGAGATGTCAGCAAACGGGAATCAATACAAGGGTAACCAAACCCAGCCTGCGTCACGGACACCGCCAGCGCGCCCTCACAGGCGCTGTCGCTGTTGAGCACAAAGCTTTGGAGAAGGCAGTCCCTGCGCGACCACTCAAAGAGCCTCCGATTCCGCATCGTGCCTGCATCAGGCAGTTCCCAGAGAGTGATGGTAGACCAGATCCCCTTCGAAATCGTGAGCAGCCATCGGCCCTCATGGCCGGGAACGAATCGGAGATCGAAGACCCGGGTGCCGTTCGTGGCGTCGAATTCAAAAGAGCCGACCGATGTTGGAGGAGTAGGAGAGCCACCCAGTGAGCGCCACCGCGCGGCCAGCCGATACGCATGCCGTGTGTGGCGCTCGAGCTGTGGTGCTGTCAGCTCCTCGAGAGCGATATCTGGGAAAGGAAAACGGCGGGGCAAGATTTGGTGATTGCACGCGTTCGTCCATACGATACGCAGTTCCGAGATCTGTTTTATTCGTCTGCAGGTCTAATATTCTCGTCGGTGAGTGACACAGATATGCGCCCGATTTGTTTACCTGCCGTAGGAGGAGGATGTGCGGGACATCTAGCAAGTCGAACAAGTATATAACGACATCGTCGTGAAGTTCATCGAGACGGATGGGCATTCAGGTGGATGACAGACGGAGTCGAAAAGCAATGCAAACAAACACTGAGGAGTCACGTGCTTCGCTGTCCATTTTCGAATTTCAATTTGTGGGACCGGTGAGTTCTTTGTGCATATTGTTTGATGAAGCCTCCCTGCCATAAATTCATGAGCAAATGCCCTCACGTTTTGGAGCTTGGCTCCCCACATGCAGACATACTTTGAGCGAGACAAGTTCCTAGAATTCAAATATCTTGGGATCCGTCAGAGCAGTTTTTTTTGTTCCACCGAATTGATTTTCTTCATGTGACCGGCATCCTGTCAGCGCTCGGGGGAGAAATTCTGTCCTTACCGATCTACGGTAATAATTGATATATCGACCGGCCGGGTCCCAAATGCAGTGGATTAGACCAAAAACGTGAATTGGCGGACCGTGATGATAACGCGTGTCATAACGCGTAAATTTTGCCACGCGACTCGGATTTCACACATTTCGACGCGCCATTGGGGTCTACTTTGCGACGAAGGCGAGTATATTGTGTCATGTCATCAAGGACTCGAAAACTGCGTGTAGAAATATTTTAAGAGCCGGCAATTTACTCTGCCGGTCACCATCTGCCCGTGTGCTCCTACCCGCACACTATGGGCTCCGGAAAGAAGAAGGCGGCATCCAGTCCATCGCCTAGCGCACCTACGGACGTTCCAGCATTAGTGAGGAGCGGGAGGATGTCGAAATGGAAGAATAAATTTAATGTGTGCTTTCTACATGTCTTATGCAATGAAACAAGTATTGGAACTTGAATGGATGGATCTTGGGCGTGAAATGCAGTTAGGCAACATGGAAGAAGTAGGAAATACGGAGCGGCGCGATTTGGGGTGGCTGTACCGCAACGCGCCTGTGACATTACACGTGATCGTGACCCGGCTTCAAATCACGGCGCGCTCAAGTCGCGCCCTCCACTCCCGACCACCACCATGCCGCCTCCTCCGCCCAATAGCCCCCAATTCCCTACCCGCGGTTTCCACCGCCCCTCCGGCTAAACGACAGTCTCGAGAATCGCTCAAACTCGAAACGCGCAGCGGAACTGGCTGGTCAAAGTGGTGCGTGTGTCGCTGGCCTCCTGCCCGCATAGCCGATGGACGAGCTGCGTAAATCGGCTGCGAGATGCGCCAGGGAACTTAGCGCGCGGAAGGCTGCCTGAACTGCGCTCTGCCAGGATTCAATTTCGCGGGGACCGAATGCAATTCGGACCGTGCCCATGGCCACTGCTCCGTCCCTTGGAAGCAGAACTGGGTCGCCCAATATCCAGCCAACGGACGTATATCCGTCCCTAGATCCACTGCCCCCACCAGGTTAAATGAACGCAGCGTACTGGCCCCTTTTTGCGACAGGACCCTTCAGGGTCTTACGAACTGGCATTCGGAATGTCCTTCGTGCTTGTATGAAAAAGGGTCTTTCGATCCAACGGGCTGGGGTGGTTTGTTACGCGGGGAGCGCCTTGTTCGGGTGAGCGTAGGTCCCTCGGCATATAGGCCAGTGGACGACAGTATCGATGGACTTGCGTAGGAAGGTAGAATTACACGAAATACATACCCAATTGTAATGCCCGTTTACATGGTGACGCCGCGGATGATCGATATCGGTTATCGTCGTATTCCGTTTTATTCTTCAGGGACGACGATGCTTTCAATTTCCGTGAACCCCCAAATATATCAGCGCTATAATTAAATTTCAAGTCGATCATGTCAGGGTAGGGCTGGAACACGCGCGGCGGCCCAGAATCCGCGTTGTGATGGCAGCGCTGCCACGGAACTGCGTCGGCGCTCCCTCCTGGATGTTGAACGCAAGGGCGCCCGCATCTATATGGGCGCTCCGGGGGGAATCGGAACGCACTGACGAGGGCGTCGGGAATATCCGCCGTGAGCTCAGCGAAGACATTCAGAAGTCTGCACAGTACCTGTTCCTGACGTTCGTACCTCCCCAAGACCCTCGTATTCAATCGCATCAGTGCCACCCCCGCATCCCCCCGCATGGCATCGCCCGGATCTTTGCGCGAATCGATAATGAATGGTCAGGGGGTGCGTGAGGCGCTGAACGCCGAGGATGAGCCGGGGCCGAGCGCGGGTCCTCCTCGTCCTGTTGGCCTGGCCTAGGCTTACACGGGAGCTGCGAACGGGATTCTAAGCGACGAGGAAGCGGGACCCCGACATGGGGTAAATTTGAAATGCATTAGCGGGGCGGATGCGGGGATTAGATCTAGGCTCGGCGTTATATAAAGCTGTCCCTGCATCAGCGCCAATCGAGCCTCTCCTTCCCGAGTCTCTTCTCCGTCCTTCTACTTCTTCTACACCATGAGCGACTCGCATCCGGAACCCGCGCCCACGCATCCCGTCGCGCCGCGCATGCACAGCGGCACCCACACTCCCCACGTCGGCCCGGACCTCGCCGCGTACCGCGCCGCGCACGCAAAGACCGTCGGCGAAGGCTCCGACGAGTGGTGGGCCACGGTACGGCGGCTTGTGCTATTCTGGCAGCTGATCGCTGATGCGCCCGCAGAAAGCGCGCGAGACGCTGTACTGGGACCGCCCGTTCCACACCGTGCGCAGCGGCGGCTTCGAGACGGGCGACATCGCGTGGTTCCCCGAGGGCGGCCTCAACGCCGCGTACAACTGCGTCGACCGCTGGGCGTTCACGCACCCCGACCGGGTGCGCCGTCTGCTCCCCCCTTATCTATTGCATTCTCACTCCGCCGCACGCTCCCAGGTCGCGATCATCTACGAGGCCGACGAGCCGGGCACGGGCTGCAGCATCACCTACGCGCAGCTCCTGCGCGAGGTCTGCGCGCTCGCGAACGTCCTCGCGAGCACCTTCGGCGTCCGCAAGGGCGACACCGTCTCGATCTACCTCCCCATGACGTGGCACGCCGCCGCGGCCTTCCTCGCGTGCGCGCGCATCGGCGCCGTGCACTCGGTCGTCTTCGCGGGCTTCAGCGCCGAGTCGCTGCGCGACCGCGTGCACGACTGCGGCTCGCGCGTGCTCATCACGAGCGACGAGGGCCGGCGCGGCGGGAAGGCCATCGCGACCAAGGCGATTGTGGACGCCGCGCTCAAGGAGTGTCCCGGGGTCGAGCACTGCCTGGTGCTGCGCCGCACGGGCGGCAAGGTCGCGTGGACGGAGGGGCGCGACCGGTGGTGGCATGAGGAGGTCGCGAAGGTGCCCCGGTACTGCCCGCCGACGATCATGGCCTCCGAGGACCCGCTGTTCATCCTCTACGTGCGCCGCGTCCTTTCCTTTTTGCATTGCCCTTGCGCTAACCCGCGTCCGCCAGACGTCCGGCTCCACCGGAAAGCCCAAGGGCGTCGTGCACACCACGGGCGGGTACCTCCTCTGCGCCGCGCTCTCGGTCAAGTACGTCTTTGACGTGCACCCGGGCGACCGCTTCGCGTGCATGGCGGACGTCGGGTGGATCACCGGGCATACGTGCGTTTTTCTCCCCAAGTTTCTGTTTTTTTTCTTGTTGGTTTCTTGTTGGTTTCAGTACCTTCCTCGCGACGCCCACCCTTTGATTCCGCGATCCGCTGCTCCCCGCGCGCGCGGGTCGTCTTCTCGGGGGCGGTACACCATTATCCCCCTCCTCCTACCTCCGTCTCCGCCTTCCTTCCGTTCCCTTCCGTCTTCCGTCCGTCCTTCTTGCCCTCCTCCCCTCCGGCCGTGCCCACCTCTTCTTCCTCCGTCTCCGTCCCTCCGCCACCACCTCCTCCCCCCTCCCCCTCCCCCCCCCCCCCAAAAAAAAAAAATGTAACCCAACTAACGCCCCCCAGATACATCGTGTACGGCCCGCTGCTCAACGGCGTGACGACGCTCATGTTCGAGTCGACGCCCGTGTACCCCACGCCCGCGCGCTACTGGGAGACCGTCGCCGCGCACCGCGTGACGCAGTTCTACAGCGCGCCGACGGCGGTGCGGCTCTTGCGGCGGTGAGTGCTGTTGTGTTTCTTTTGGTGGTGGTGCCCCCTTTTTTCCGGCGTCTTTTGCGGAATGCAAGGACCCTCCTCGCACATGCTGCTGCGCGTTCCTTCCTTATCCGTATCCTTATCGTCGTCTGGGCGCGGAAATACACCCTGCACGCTCCGCGCTATCTCCCCTCCCCCCGCGTCCGTCCTTTCCGCCGCAGCCCCCGCCTACCCCGTCCTGCCTTCTCCCCTTCCCCCCCCCCTCCCACCCTTGGCTCCCCCACAACCCGACTAACCCCCCGCCCCCCAGGCTCGGCGCGCACCACGTCGCCGCGCACGACCTCTCCTCCCTGCGCGTCCTCGGCTCCGTCGGCGAGCCCATCAACCCCGAGGCGTGGAACTGGTACAACGAGCACGTCGGCAAGCGCGAGTGCGCCGTCGTCGATACGTTCTGGTGCGTCCGTGTGCTCGCGTTGACCCACTTCGTGCGCTGACTCCCCCTCCCCCCACCAACCCCCAACCCCCCACCCCCCTCGCCCACCCACCCACCCGCGCGCAGGCAGACGGAGACGGGCTCGATCGTGGTGACGCCGTTCCCGGGCGCGGTGCCGACGAAGCCGGGCAGCGCGACGGTGCCGTTCTTTGGGATCGAGCCGGCGATACTGGATGCGGTGACCGGGGAGGTGCGTTGTTTCCTCTGGTTCTTGTTCTTCGCTTCGCTTCGGGGGATGTGCTGCCCTTGCCCGAAACCGAAACCGAACCCGAAAACAAAGCTGACGCGTCCCGCAGGAGCTCGCGGGCAACGGCGTCGAGGGCGTGCTCGCGCTCAAGGCGCCGTGGCCGTCGATCGCGCGCACGATCTGGCAGGACCACGCGCGGTATTTGGAGACGTATATGAAGGTGCGCTGCCGTCGTTGCCTCCTTCGCGTTCCCCCGCCCATTGGCCCGTGCCGTCATTGTGCTCGCTGCTACGCCCGTCCTTCTCAGAAGCCTTCCTCCCCCCCCTCTTCTCGTTCTCGCTCTCGTTCTCGCTCTTCCACTCGCTCCCCTCCCCCGTTTCCCCGATGCCGACCCCCGCTGACCCGCCCCGCAGCCCTACCCCGGCCTCTTCTACACCGGCGACGGCGCCGCGCGCGACGAGGACGGGTACATCTGGATCAAGGGCCGCATCGACGGTGCGTGCGCCGCGCGTCGTGTTCTATGTCGCTTCGCGCTGACTGGCTGCCTTCCTTCTTCTCACTGCCCACTCGCCTCTCCCCGCGCGCGCCCGCAGACGTGATCAACGTCTCCGGCCACCGGCTGTCGACCGCGGAGATCGAGAGCGCGCTGATCATGCACAAGGGCGTCGCGGAGACCGCCGGTGCGTCTGCGTCCCCCCCCCCCCCCCCCTGTGTGCAGTGTGCCCGCTGGCTGACTGACTGCGTGCAGTGATCGGGACGGCGGACGAGCTGACGGGGCAGGCGGTGTATGCGTTCGTGACGCTCAAGCCGTGCGTGCTGTTTCCTCCACCTTCCTCTCCTCCTTCCTGCTCCTCCCTTCCTCCCCGCCTTCCACTTTTCCCCCCGGCTCCCGCGCACCACCCGCGCTAACCCCTCCCCAGCGAATTCACGTACGACCGCACCAACGAGGCGGCGCTCGCGAAGGAGCTCGTGCTGCAGGTGCGCAAGGTGATCGGGCCGTTCGCGGCGCCGAAGAAGATCTACATCGTGGCCGACCTGCCGAAGACGCGCTCGGGCAAGGTGCGTTTTGCGTTTGCGCTTCGTGCCCTCCAAATCCATATCGCCCCAGATCATGCGCCGCATCATGCGCAAGATCGTCGCGGGCGAGGGCGACCAGCTCGGCGACCTCAGCACCGTCGCGGAGCCCGGCGTCGTGGAGCTCATCAAGCAGAAGGTCGCGGAGGGCGCGTGACGCGTGAGGGCGTCGCTCGTCGGTGGGTGGTGCGCGGATAAAGCGGGATAAATGATATTGCGGTGTAGAGATTAGTGTATGTGTATTCTCTTCTTTCGTTCTGTACGAGTACATACGGGCTCGATTGTGTGTGATCTAAATGCGACGTCAGTTATTTCGATTTTGAGATGGGGTGTGGCGGTGCCGACTGTATCATTTTGGGGCTTATGACATTGATTGTCGCTTTGACATCAGGTGTTTGGGAGTTGTGGGTTTGAGGAGACCGTGAGTCGACTGGCACTTGAGCTCTAGAAAATCGACGGTATTGCGGATTAGTATAGGACGGCGACTCTTTTCTGATTCTTCTGAGCTGCCAGTGGGAGGACACTCGGAGTGCGTCGCGAGTGGGAATTGGCAATATCAGCTGGGAGCGATGCTGCCCATCCTGCGCGTACGTAGCCGATATAATGCTGCACGCAGCAAGGAGTGCGAAGGATGCATTGTCATGGGTTTTTGGCACTCCAAAAAGGCAATTACTGGATGCACAAAATACATAATGTACATACATAAGTACAACAACAGACAACCTATTCCGCGTCTATGGTACAAAGCATCAGGTAACAATTTACACCATGTTTTGGGCTGCGTTTCGTGAGTTGGTGATGCCCAACATTGCGGAGAAGCCAGGGCGGATGGATACAGTCTTCGTGTGTCCATCCTTGCCGCGCGGAGAAGCCTATAGCGTGCTCAGCAACGACGAAGAGCGTGTGCTCCGAGTGGAGGGACATCCGTGACGCCGACGTGCTTAATCCGACGGCGAAGGCTCCGAAGGCGCCTTCGCGAGACAGGTCAGAGCGAGCATCGACAGTGACACAAGCATACCTCCGCAGCTGCGGACGGAGCAGCAGGGACCAACACCATCGCGGGCACCGAGAGTGGATGGCTCAGAGGCCGTAAGGCGAGGCTTATGGATCCCTCTCCGCATGCACCGCAGCCTCATATTCGCTGACATGCAGCCGGGCCAGCTGCTCTAGGAGATCGGCCTTGCGACGCATGAGCGCGACCTTGCGCTCCTGTTCCGCGGCGCGCCGCTTAGCAAATGCACTGAGATCCACCTGTGCGGCCTGAGGATGCGTCAGCAAGGATAGGAGGGCCACAGGAATGAGCGAGGAACCTCAGCTATGGGATTGGTATCATCAGGTGGCTGCTGCCGGCGCTTCCCCGCGCGGCGGAGACGCCTGCGCTTCTCCTCCGCACGCCGCGCTTCGAACGCGGCGATCTCGGAGGCCTCGTCGGCGAGCTCAATATACCCCGTGTACCGCACCGTCGTATTTTGCGACTGGTGGTACTCGGGCTCTATGGACTCATGGCGCGTGCTGGAGGGCGAGAGGACGAGAGAGGGCTCGGGCACCTCGTGGATGCACCGCGGGCCCGCTTTTACCGTAGGCTGGGCCGAGCTGCTGGACGGGGGCGAATCAGATCGCGCCGGATCCGCATCCCCGTCTGCGCTGACGCTGGTATCGGATTCCGGGAGCCCGGACGTCGAGAACGCGTGCACGGGGCTCGTGCCCGTGTGCTTGGTGGCGCTAGTCAGCGTCGAGGGGCTCGCGCTGTCGTTGCGCGCGTCCGCTCCGGGCCGCGAGACCAGCCCGATGCGCCGCCCGTACCAGCAAAGCAACCGCCCGACGAATATCGTCTCGTCGTCGGCGCCCTGCGCGAGGCGCCGCGGGTCGATGTTGCTTATCCCGACGTCCATCTGCAGAATATCGGCCTGCAGGACGCCCAGGAAGATTTTCATGCAGTGCACTTTGGCTGGGGCGGATGTGAAGATGACCGCGCGCTGCTCGGCGGGGATGGGGAGGCGGGCGGAAAGCAGGGACTCGACGATTCCAACGAGCAATGAGGGGGTAAGGTCTTGGTGAGATTCAACCGTGATTGGGAGGTTTAAGCCCGCAAGAAGCTGGTTGAGTTGATTTATCAAGATGGGGTCGAGACATTAACGGACCGCGAGGGGTCCGCAGCGTGGGCCTTACTCATTCGCAGAGTAGTCAAGAATTACGGCAGAGAGAGCCAAGGATCTCGGCCAGAATACGTCTTTGTGGGGAGAGCGGTCAAAGCGAAGAATCCAGTGTTTTGCACATAGTGGTTGGAGTGTCACGCTGTCACAGACGGGTCCAATGGCATTGATGGCAAACAGGGGTAACTCTTGATTATCGTCATCTTTTTTAGCGCCGCCATGTCCTCCGAGCCGCTCCATCTGTTGGATCTACCAACTGAGCTGGTTGTCGCATGTCTTGCATACTTAGACTTCAGAGACATCGAGTCTTGCCTTGACACTGGGAACCGACTCCTTCGCGAGACCATCGAAAATTCGGTCTTGATACAGTATCAGCTCGCTCAGGAGGCTGCATCTGTGCGGGAGAATCCAGAACGGATAGCAGAGCTAAATATTGCGCAGCGAATCATAGAGCTCCAACGACATGAGGCCACTTGGTTGAATTTCGCTCACGAACCTTCCCGCACAATCACGTTGGATTTTGTGTCGGGTGGCATCTACGATCTCGCGTCTGACCTCTATCTCGCTGGAAAGCGGTTGGATCCCAATTCCTCAACCTGCCATGGGATTAAGTATGCGTACACGTCTCCTGGATCTTCGGATGACCTCCGGTGGACAGAAATTGATGTGGGAAAGCCTATCGTCGATTTTGGGTCCGCCTTGACGGAACACAATCTGATTGCAATAGTGACTCGGTACGTTCCGCAGACCTTGTCTTTGTACATTTCTCATGTACTCGTAGTTCACCCTGTGAAGACGATCCGCAGTGGATGTCGCTCGACGTCATGCTTTTGGATTTTTCCACGGGCAAACCTCACGAACTGGCGACCAACCCAATAATACATATTCATGACATTGAAGCCTCTCGTGGCCCTCCTGGTATCACCATGGAGATCGTTGGAGAAAATCTCGCGCTCCTTATAGTCTACTGGCACGATGAGAATGTCGACATGGACACTGTTCATGTGTACGACTGGAAATTGGGGACACCAAAAATGGTAGCGCCAGATATACGTGTTTTTTTTTTCGTCCTCTGATATATGAATACAGGATCCTTTCGGCGTCAACACCACTGGTATCATCTTTCTTACGGAAGACACCATCATCATCCCAGATACTGCCGACGGCACGTTGGGCATCTTGTATATCCCGCCCTCATCCGAATCGGACGAGGTACCACACTTCATCCATTCGTTCTCTCTTCCAGCACTCCACGACGACCATGCCTTTGACTCTTTCCAATGCCGCGCGGAACCCAACCCTTGCATGTCCATCTGCCGGGCGAGTCAATCCAACTTCACGCCTCGGGCCGAGGATTCGCTCATCCTCTTCTCCTTCGACGCCTGGAACCACTTGGCCCCGGCAGAGTACATCTTCGTCGTTCCGCGCTCGACCCTCCTCGCGCTGTTACGCAACGCCGACACCGCAGAGACACCTTGGGACGCGTGGGGTCCGCAGTCCTCATGCTGGCCCATCACGGGCCCGGTGTCCAAGCACTACATCACGACGACCGCCGGGCAGCGCATGGTCACGATCGCGGCTGATGCATGGGAGAAACCCGCGCCCATCCGCGTGCTCGACTTCAATCCGCGGCGCGTCGCGGCGCAGCGCCGGATCGGGCCTGTGGACGGAGAGCACGCGACGGTGCGCGTGATGGAGGCTGGCTCGGAGAAGGACGTGAACCAGGTGCCATTCAGCGAGCCAGTATGGTCGACGCTGCCGTATGTAGAGACTCTGTCGAAGGAGAAGTTCGACTTTCGGGCGGTCATGATCAATGATGAGGATATTATCGGCGTGCGGGTGCGTATGTTTTCTTTACTTCCGTTTTTTTTTGGCTCATAAGGCGCTTGCTTTCAGTATGGTGAGCAATTCATCGAGTCTCTCCATGTCCTCCATTTTGGATAACTGCCTGATGATCGGCGAGGCATACATGGTACATACAAGAACGCTGTTAGTACATCGTGGGTGTCGTTAAGGTTACAAGTGTGTAATACAGAGGTGGTATACAGAGAGTGGTGTGAGAATGGCGACGAGGTCACAATATATATGGAGTGTCAAATGATATCTGCGAGATCGGGTGCATGAGGTCCAAACCTATCGAAGGGGGTATCATGATAGATAGAGATGCAGAAAATGCATGGTATAAGTAGAAACTTTCGGCGCGTTAGGGACAAACCTGTCGAAGTGCATGGGGTATCGAGATGCTGAATGACATGTCGCGAAACTTTTGAAGGGGTATCGTGCGAGGGTATGAATACGAAGGGGGCTACGCGTCCGTTCCCTCGCCCTCGGGAAACAGCGCCGAAAACGCCGTTGCAATCAAGCGCACCAAGCGCGACGTCTGCGCGAGGGGCCCACTGAGCAGGTGTGTCAGGCCATGTTCGCGGATGATCGCAGGAATGTTGCGGTCAGCGCTCTCATGTCCAGCGAGGATTGCCATGTAGCTGCCGGGGACTTCGGTCCCGATTATCTGCACGAGGAAATCAACGACGCCGGCGTCCACAAGGGCCGTCCTGTTGTTGGAATTCCAGGAAGCGGCGGCGATCAGCCGTAGGAAGAATAAGAGCCGATAGCGGGATCGGAGATTGTACAGAGGGGATGAGGGATTGCTGGATTCATGGAGTCAGAATAGAATTCTAGTGGACACAATAAGGGATACTGACCCGTTTTCCAGCATGTGTTTGATGAGGCCAGAAAGTATCTGAACCTTTTTCGCGTGAGGGCTTCTCAAGAGGAAAACTCTCAGCGCCTGGTCGTGGGCCACATCGAATGGAAGTGAATTGAGAAGTTCCTCTGGGTCCAGCTCAGAAACGGGCGGAAGCTTACAAACCGTAGGACTGCGTAAGGGCCGACGATCAGTGGTAAGGATCCAATATGACAGTGTTTCTTACAGATCGAGGGTTAAGTAAAGCAACGAATCATCATCTGGAACATCGGTTTCAGGGGTCAGGAACATCGCCTTTGTGCGGGACGTGAATGGGGGGATTTCTGTGGCCATTTGGCGAGGCGAGACCCAAGTGGAGCAAATGGGATGCCCGAGGACGACCGGGCGGTGTTCCGGATAGGCGGCGATATCCAGCAACGCAGCATTACTTGCGACGAGGAGTCGCCGACGGTGAGAGGAGTATTCGCGATTCGCGTCTAGCTCTGTAATGATGTCCTCCTTGTTTAGGCCGTGGTAGGTGCGTATGAGTATAAGCACGTCCAGGAAGCCTACGTCTAGCACAGCTCGACAAACGGAGCTGTGTGTCCTGACCAGTTTGGAGATAAACAGGAGGAACGGCAAAATCGAGATGTGAGCCCATTTCTGTGCCCTGGAATATGCATCGAGCAACGGCGAATAGAAGACTTTGCGAAGGGGAGGGTTCCTATAATGCGAATCAATCAGATAGATCGTATGCTGTGCTGGATAAATACGGACCATAACGGAACTAATTGGATCAAAATCTCAGAGAGAAAAATACGGAGCTCGAGTGTATCCCAGCGGGACAGCGCTCGCACGAGAAATTGGGTCTCGCCCAGGCCCACTTGCCCTAACAACAACCGAAGGGCCTTCCTGTTAATTTCTTCTCGGTACAGACCCTGTCTGACACCGAGGTTCAATTGTCATGTCGCTCGCCTCATAATGCAGAGCAAACCTGGAAAACTCGAGCGTATGGTCATAGATCTCCTCAATGTGCTTGATGACTGCGGCTTTCTCGTCCATCAGGGGAAAGTGGTGGGCTATCACAGAGAGCTGCCTCAGAATGACGAAATGGTCTATGCCCCGTATCGTCACTCTCCCCAGCGCCTTGATCGCCTTACCAGTAAGCGCGCCAGGGCCAGGAACGGTGCTTGAGGATGACCCAGAGGTGGTTTCATATGTCGACGAAGCAGTCAAGGAGAATATGGAGACTGGAGACCCTGCGAGGGCACGATCGAGAGTGGCCATGGAGGAAAGAAAAGGCGCCTGTCTGATTCATCTGAAAGCTGTAAACTGCGCCAGCGTCATCCCTGGACCCTCATGGTACGACTAGTCCAGAAGGCTCCAAGCCGGACCAAGGTATCCGATAGAACATGATTGATGTCAGTTGTGTTCCATGCAACACACTGCACAGCAAAAGAGTTCTGTATCAGATGCACAGGGAACGTGACAACTCACGCGTTCTTGGATCCGCCAAGTAAGGACAAATGAAGCGCGTCAGACAGCTTTGGCGATCCTACCATTCAGGGTAGGCCTGCCGTTACATTAAAATATTTCTCTCCCTTTCAATCTCCTTATACCAAATGTAAGCGCTCTAGGATTCCGAACAAGATCGACAAAAGAACAAACGGTGCTTCGAGTTGATCACCACCAATTGTCCGAGTCTGTCGCATGTTGCAATGACTATGTATATACACACACTGACTGATGCAGCATCAGCACCAGCACATTATTCTAATAAGGCATCAACGTCGAGATACTTCCGCACTCATCGCATGTACGGACACCACAGCGGCAGAGCGTGGGTCTTGTCCTCGGGAAGACGGATCCACGCGACCTCCCTGCTTTCCGAGTGGCGCGATGAGCCAGCTTCTACGCCGTCATCCCGCGGGAGTTGGCGAGTGGCGAGATCAAGTACACCGGGAAGGTGTCGCGAGGTTAGAAACGTCATCCTCGCGGCACGGAACGAAAGGCACAAGACGAGGGCGGTGCTGCGGAGGGGTAGGGCAGACCTTGATTCGACTTATGTCCAACGAAAGATGATCCTAAACTAAGATATGTACTGTATGTATCGGTCGAGCGAAAAATGAGCCAGACTCTGCGTGAACCGGCCCATCCTTGGCAACTACTTTTCAGATGTCCACGATTAAGATACTTATGAAGTAGGAGGCTATCGTCTGGCTATCGTCCATACGAACACTGTCACAAAACGACAAAACACAACATTCACGCCAAGGTCCACAGCGCACTCCCCACCATACATGCCGCCATCAATCCCAGGCCAAACAACGCATTCTGCGCGCCAAACACCGCCACTGCGCCACTCTTGTTGCCGGACGACGACGAGCCCGAGCCCGAGCTCGAGCCCGTGCCAGAGCCCGAGCCCGAGCCCCCTGACGCGCTGGGCGTGCTCACCGCCGACGGATTCGCAATGCACGACGTCGCCGCGGAGAGCGCGGCGCCGCTCCCGGTAGGCGCCGCGGCGTTGACCGTCCCGTTCCCGTTGAACGAGCACGCGGTCGCCTGCCGGTTCTGGGACTCGTAGTACTCGCTGAACGCATACGACAGCTTGGTCGCTGTAGTTCCGCGCGGTCAGCTCAAAACATGGCGCGGAATGCAAAGGGGGCACTGACAGGGATCGCAGAAGGCCAGCCGCCCATAGACGCCCGTCGTGCCGTTGGCGCTGATGTCCACGCAGCCCCCCGCCCCGAGGAGTCCGCACGCCGTGCCGGTGAGGGTCCCCACGACGACGTTGAAGTCGGGCGTCGACGGGTGGAACTGGCAGCTCAGCGCGTTCTCGATGCACGCGCACTCCACGTCGTTCGGCGTCGGCGGCAGCATCGAAGAGGCCGCGAACGACGCGTTCGCTGTGGGGCACGCGGAGAACGACGAGGCGCTGGCGGCGGACTGCGCGGGGCTGTTGACGAACGAGACTTTGCCGTATTGCAGGACCAGGTTGTCGAAGTCGGCGTTGGTGGTCACGGTGGTGTTGTCCGAGGAGAGGGTGGCCATGCCGAATTGGTGGCCCGCGCTTTCGGCGGGGAAGTAGCTGAAGGCGAGGCCGCCGGACCAGACGTTGGTCATGGGAGAGCTGCGGGGAATTTGATGAGCGGGTGCGCGGAGTTTGGAGCGCCGTGCTTACCTGAAGAGGGTGGCGACCTCCGTCCACACACGGGTGCCAGGGCTGCAGTTTTCGCTTCCGAACTCCGAGCTGCAAATGGTTAGAATACGGAAGACAAGTTTGAGGAAACCCTACAAGTAAGCAACGACGTTGTAGTCTGCGAACTCAGCGTTGATGCCGTCGTATGTCGTGGTCGGTGCGTCACCACACCATTCACTGATTAGGTAAGCATGCTTGTCAAGATAAACGGAAAAACAGACGCACTAGTTATTCAAGCCGAAAATGTCGATTGACGAGCTGCCAGAATTGGTTCCAGACGGATCACAGGACAAGTAATTCGCGACGGGATCGCGGAAATTCGACGCGCCGTCAATGGCTGCATAGCCGACCAGCGCAGACGACGAGATTGACGTGCTGGAATGCTGTTCAGCACGAGCACGAATCGCATGACGGCGCGACTCACAGGTATGCCTTGATATCCCGGGCAGCTGCCTTGATGAAGGGCGCGGCGTTGGTCGCATCGGCTGTGAGGACCTCGTTTCCGACATTGTACGCCAGGACATTGTCGTATTTTGAGAAGGCGTTGATTGTTTTGATGTACTAGCAACGAGAGTCAATAGTTGCCGCTGGCAACGAGAGATGATGACTAACCTGGTCCTGAAGATTGGTGCTCCATGCCGGTTGGGTGGTATCAATGGATCCATTGAGGGCTGTCGGATGTCAGCCAGGTCAAATATACGAGGCAACCACTCACGCAGAGTCAAATCAACGCTGGAAGATGTCAGAATTGGGAGTCATGGAACGATGGGGGACATGCGCACATGACGTAAATTCCAGCCCCGCTCAACGCGCTCATGCACGAGTCGTGATTGAGAGACGAGTCGACGGAGTAGGCGCGGATCGCATTTACGCCGAGTTTCTGGAAGACCGGCAGGTCGCGGGTGCACCCTGCGCTGTCTGCGAGCTGGTCGACGACTGACGAGACATCAGCAATGCCCGAAGACGAGAGGCGGTGACATACAGGTGGAGGGCTGGTTTAGCGGGTTGTCTGGGCCAGAAACGACCAGTCCTAAACACAAAGGTCACAGGAGGCCACTGGAGAGCAGGGAGAGACTCGTGCCTTGCGTCTGGTATGCAATTCCCTTGATGAAGAACCTGTTCCCATCGGCGGTGTAGAGGTATCTGCCTGTGCGGGAGACCTTGGAAATGGCGCCCACGGCAGTGGTGAAGGCGAGGAGAGCAGTAGTTGCAAGTACTGCGATATTCGGCGCCATGAGGAAGAACTCGTAAGGAAGGTAAAGAAAGGCGGTCGGTCGAGGCAATCAGGCGCAGCAGTCGTGAGTAGTGTAGGAATGAAAAGGTGATCTATTGCCGCATGTGTCAGTCGGCTAACACCTCCGAGCAGGCCCCCGGTCACTACCGGATGACGATAGATTTAATCCAAATATTGATGGGACCCCAGCCGTGTGCGGGTCCAAGTCTCTTTCCTTAATATCCTCTGGCCGTGTTTTCCCTCTCGTGCCAAGTGGAGTCCCAGAGATGAAACGCTGTGCCGAGCCTGCCGAAAGTACACGAAGCATAGCCACTGAAGACCTCGACGACTCGCCAAGCGCCAGCCCAGTCCACACTACCCCGAGTCGCTTGGATCCACAGTCCACGCACGCCCCGACTCCCGTCGCCTGCGCCACTCCCCGCACACCAACTGCGCTCCCATCCCGCGAACCGCCCATCCGACTTCGCCCACCGCCTGCGCCCACGCCTTCTGACCGTAGCACGCCGAATGCCCACCAGGACGCCGCCGAGCCCCGCCGCGCAATCGCGCGCAGTCGACGCCCCACCGGCACGTTCTGGTCTTTGCAGCCGACTGGGCGCGAGAGCGCGGGTCCAGACGTGGTCCGTGCGTGGGGTGCGCTGAGACGGCGTCTGTGCACGATTCGGGCACCGGTGCTACGTATGTAATTGTGCTACAGTACGCTGAAATAAATTTTACTTACCTTTCGATCGGACATTCTGCGCGCTGGGGAGTCACGTCCGTTGGACTGAATTGAGCCTTACCAACGTCCGCGAACGCGCTGGAGTCATGACCGGCGCCGCGCGCTCTCGGGTCGATGTAAAGTGGAATGCGGCTCGAAATCCGGACGAATCGCCCGCTGCGGGATTCGTCTGGCATGAAGACGAGATCCTACGAAAAGAAAGCACAGGTCAGTTAGTGAAGCCAGAAAGAATTGGAAGATACCGCGCGATAAGGTATCAAACACGGTGAGCGCCAAGTCGAATAGTGACGAGACGTGCTGACCTGGGATACGCCGCCCCCGCAGGGTTCTACCTGGATCTCGGAGCAAGAGACTGATCTCTTAGCGCCCGGCGGGCAAGTTGGGACTTCGGGCTAGATATAATAGGTTAGCGTAGAGTCGAGATAGAACGAAGCGATTATCCGCCAGTTCGAACTACGCCGCGGGAGCTAAGTGGTCAGCAATGACAAAGTCAGCGCACCGCATCCCCAGCTCCCACCCGAAACGCCAGACGAGTCCGTCAGCAAAAGATACGTGCCGATGCGCGGGCACAGCACAAAGTCTGAACGTCGAGCCCGCGATCTAAGACGAAAAAGTTGCAAGTATTATGGCTTACCTTGAGGTAGCTTCGCCGTCCTGCAACTCGAGCAGCCATGCCTGCATAGCAATTGCAACTAAGATCGGCAGTAAAAACGGTTGAATACCTTGAATGTGGTGTTGAGATAGAACTGGATCGATGTAATGAGGAGCAAGAGCTGAATAGCAGGGTTAGTCAATAAAAAGCAAGGGAATGATATAGGATAATGACCTAGGAAGCGTCGAAGAGGAACGATTTTAATCGATGGTTTTAGTCAGTTATAGATTTGAAAAGATATTCGAATTAATGAAAGGATACCAGGTCGAGATGATGATACGGGGCTGGTGGACATCTTAGACGCGAAATGATCGATAATTGAACACACCTTGGGTGTTGAGGGTTCCATCTAGAGTTTGGTAATTAGCATCGGATCAAGGAAAGTGATAGCTGAAGAAGACGGTCACACACCTTGACTAGATCGTTTTAATAGTTAGTCAATGTCCCCATGAGACCCAGTTGAAGTAGACATGAGATAAATCTGAACCAATCAGTACAAGCAAGGGAGCGATACACGACTCAATAACTGACCTTGTAAACGTCGAAGGGGAGGCTACATTAGTGATAATGAAGTCAACAAAATAATACTGGGGCATAGCGCCGACGGTCAATGGCCAGCATCTGAGGCACATCGATCAGTAAGGATTGAATTAAACGATTGTTCAATGAATTGGAAAGACATACCTTGAGTTATAACCATAGTTTCGGTGTTGAAAGCTCGGGGACCCGGACTTGCATAGTAACGAGTTCAAACTCGGATTAAGAGGTTAATATCGTGATGTAGTCAGCGGTGGTTGAATAAGAATATGTCGTCTGAAAAGACCAGTTGAGACCGACTACTTAAATTAGAAAACAAAAAGTCGGTCAATACATGCAGGTGAGTACATGGCACGATAACCGACCTTGTTGCCGTTGGGTAGACGTGGTTCAGGCCTAAATAAACCACGTTTGAAGTCAGTAACGCAAAACAAATGATAACGACGTCAGTAAATGAACACCGAGTTCAGATGTATGCACTTGAGGTTGATAGTGACCGTCTGAGGTAGATCGATCAGCAATGAGTGAAGGCGAGGATATATAATTGAATTGGAATGATGCACCTCAAATTAGGCAGTCATAGTCTCGGCCTTTGGAGCACGATGAGCCCAACTTGCATAGTGATGAAATTTGGAAAGTCAGTCAAAGTAATGGTATAAGATGAGATTATTAACCTTGGAAGCGTTAGTGGTGTAAGTGAAGCGAGAAAAGTGATCACAAAGTCAATTGAACGATACTGAGTCGCAGTATGGATTCGACTCGGAGGTCAATAGCGAGGATCTGAGATTGCTCAGTCAAGAATGGATGAAGCAGACGATATATAATTGAATTATAAAGGCATACCTTAGGTTATGTTTCGGCGTTCGTAGTCCAGGGCACCGTGGTGGCGTGGTAATGGTCTGAAGATCGGACATTCAGTCAGTACAGATAAAGTAGCGGTGCAAGAGATGGCTACTGACCTGGTGAGCGCTGAATATGCATGTATAACAACGACGTTTGGAGTCAGTAAAGAGCTGTAAGTGAAAACGAAGTCAATAGAGCACTACCGAGTTACAGTGCCGATGCAGGGGTTCAAGGTTGATTGTGGATATCTGGGATAGATAGGTCAATAATTAGTCGTACTACAAGCATAGTTCCGGCGTTTGAAGTTAGGAGTCGAACCAACATAGAGATCGGTAAAAAGTCAAACTGGAATATAATTGAATTATAAAGGCATACCTTAGGTCATATAGCCATAGGTTCGGCGTTCGGAGTCTAGGGCACCGTGGTGGCGTAGTAATGTCTGAAGATCAGACATTCAGTCAGTGCAGATAAAGAAGCGGTACAAGAGATGGTTACTCACCTGGCGAGCGTTGAATATGCATGGCTACACCCTATAACAACGATGTTTGGAGTCAGTAATAATTAGTGAATAAGACGTTAGATAGCTGCCATACCAGTCGTTCTACAAGCGTAGTTTCAGCGTTTGAAGCTAGGAGTTGAGCCAACACAGAGATCGGCAAACAGTCAAACTGGAATGAAAGCGCGTCAAGACCAGTTTATATTGAGTTGAAATTAACTTACTTGAAACGCTTCGCATATCTGGATAGCTCGAGGGCTTGTGATGGATTGAGGGGGAGTATCGAAGGAACAAATCTAAAAAGTGAAAAAGGTTAGTATGAGAGATACAACGATACAGGCCACAAGAACTGATGGTGTTGAAGCAAGTGTCAATAGAGCCTTCTGAACAATAAATCAACTCGGTAAAGGTATATGATACAAGAGTTACTGATCCATAGAGCGGTGAAGGGAGTTGGGGATCGATGGCCAAGGTCTGAGATAAAGGGTCAGTAAAGGAGCGTCAGAAAAACAAAGTATTGAGACGTACCTTGTGTTCAAAGCCATAGTTT
This sequence comes from Mycena sp. CBHHK59/15, assembly GCA_029204085.1. Taxonomy (NCBI): domain Eukaryota; kingdom Fungi; phylum Basidiomycota; class Agaricomycetes; order Agaricales; family Mycenaceae; genus Mycena; species Mycena sp. CBHHK59/15. Next base: position 95,554 of record JARGXW010000141.1, on the reverse strand, counting down.
CGAGTGAGACTATGAAAGTGGCCATACAGGGATCTAAGGGTCCAATAGTCAATATACAAAGGGTAACGATAGAACAAGGACTTGGGAGCGGTAGAAGACCATAAGTAAAGCATAGATAGACAAAGCTTCACGTCAGTAATGTAAAATGAGCGATAAAAAGTGAAGAAAAGTATACCCCAATACATGAACCAGACATTCAGTGACTGGCGATGGCGTCCGAGGGCAACGAGAAGCGTAGAGAAGGCGAGCTCGGAGATGTCAGAGACGACTTGAAAGGGCACCGGATGCCACGGGTCGAGTCGGCGCGAGTTGGTGGAGGGTGCTTGGCGTCAGCAGGGTGACGTAAGCGATGTTGGACAGTCGAGCTCGACGTCGGCGGCGAGCAGCGTCGACAGCGAGGACAGACGCAGCGCCGGGCGTGCGGAGCGAGTACCTGTGTAGAGGGAAGCCGTCCAGAGAGCGAGGAGAGGGAAGGGGTGGAGGGAACGGGTGGGACATGGGGGTAGTGAGGGAAAAGAGAGCAGGACCTGCGCAGTTCTTATACAGAAAACGGCGGAGTCTAGCCCAAAATTCGTTCGGGTAAGAAAGCTTGTATGATAGTGCCAGAGGACGTACCTTGGCCCAAGAATACACCCCAGAACTCTATTCCCACAAACACCCTGACATTGAATTTGAGAATTGGGGGCTTCGCAGCGCCGGGGAAATAGCGCGGAGCTTCCTTTTCACTTGACGACCAAATGATGCCGAGATTTGGAGACCGCCGAAGGCAAAATGAAGCCACAGTGAATGCATCCGATTTTGATGGAAAACGAACCAGATCTCGTTTGGCGTTCTGGAGGCCCGCAAAGACGAGATTCTCAGCGGAAAAGTTGAATAAAATGATGCAAATAGGTTTGGGCGTACTTCTTAGGGTCTCGGCCCTATAACCACTATAGGGAGGTCGTATATGTCTCAGATTGAAAACGTGAATAGCGAGGAAACGGGGGGAGTTAAAGCATGCACCGCATCCCCAAAATGGAGACCCGATCAAAAGTAAACTTCCATCACGGTACAGGCACATCTGTCCCCCAAACTTGCGCACCACATCGAATATGTCCTCCAGCCCAATTCTGCTTCTCCGCCGATATTGCGTGTTGGAAGGCGCCACAGAGCCCTGAGTCGCAGGGAATTAGCTATACAGACAGATTGGGGCTGGCAACCAAGCTTGGAGAACTGTACGAGGACTGCAGGTGTGCACGATGCGGTTTTCGCGTGCAAGGGTATTTGCAGCACTTGCAGCAGATAAGAGCCGGAATGGAAGCCAAAATAGCAAAGGAGGAGCTCCCGCGATACAATGCATAAGGTTTCTTGGCCGGCCGAATGCGGGATCCTGGATATCGCGAAAAGCGACAGCGTTGGTTCGCAAAAGCGGCCCTTCCCGATTCGGCCTGCCAGACGTAGCGATCTTGATTGGGGCTGGCGGCAAAAATCGGGCCAACTCAACCGGTCAGTCACGTGATCTTATCATCCTCTCATAATTTCGGCCACTCGTCGTCTCTCATGTCGCGGCCGCGCGGGCATTTGTGCCCTATGGTACCAGCGCGGTTTCTTTCGAATTTTGACCCCTCTACGGCGTCTCATACGTTCTCCGCCGGTGTGTGCTCACAAAGGATTTAGGCTCTCTGATCGATTACGTCCGACCCCTGTGCATCGCCGCCAATCTAGCTCAGTTTCTTTCGGGACCGACTCGATAATCTCACAGCCTCGTTGGCTGCTCCGCCGGCCTCTGTTCCACTGGGTCTAGTCCCGAAGAGCAATACTGTCTTGGTGACATCTCCACTGTGCGCAATGAAGATCAAGGTGACCTGTACCACTCCAATCATATCACCTGTGGATCACCACAAACCATCGACACGGATTGCCGGACACTTCAATATTTCTGCCCGCTTGCTCTTCAAACCTGGTCGTTCTGGTGCTCGATCTGCTGCCCCCTTGTAAGTGGCACTCCCCACACTGCACATCCGATCTCCGATGCGGCGGAATGCGGAAAGTTTATTCCTGATGTCAGGAACACATTGCGAAGTTTTGCTGACAACATCTAATTCATCTTAGGGTCTTCTCCGCCAAACTGTAACCCGCCACTGTCAGCACTGAGAAAAATATTTGCTCAAGTTTTAAGATTTCTGCCTACTGCACTAAGAATCTAAGGTCGCATTCATTCAGTTGTCTGAGCTTAGGCATGCATAAAATGATGGCAACCAAGACTTAGTACTGACTCTCACTTGGGCCAAGATGTCAAGTGATACAAGAGATTGTCTGATTTTGGGTAGCGTGGGATGTTGCGAGGGCAGCGGAAGAAGTGCGGCGATGCAACACACAACAAAGATGGGTGGCACGCATCCAAAGGTTATTTGAGAGCGAGCATTAATTGTTGAAGGTTTCGCTTGTGCATGCGTGGGACTTGTCGCCTGCAGATGATATCAAAAAAACAATCCAACACATGCACTTACCTTGGACTTCAACCACCATCTCCTCCATCTCCCCTGCCAATCCCACCCCCCTCCCTCACGGCGTGAGATGCGCGCCGACTATACACTGACCGTACCACGCTCCACATTATCCTGCAGCTGACAAGATCTCATCAATGCTCACCTGAGTGCGATTTCGCAGTAAGTTTCTTCACTGTACCGGACGTCCGCGAGCGCAATTGACATCTGGCGTCAGATAAGGACGAAGACCACCAAGGGAGCCCGGGCCGCACGCAAGCACCTGTCAACACCGCCACACACTACCTCTCAGAACCCGCGACCTGCCGTTGACCTCGAGCCCAGCGCTCATGGTTTCGACTCGGAGTCTCTGTGGACGGTATTCTACCTCTGTAGGCTCATCTTAGCTTGGACTTTTCCTCCAGAGCTGACTTGTTACATTCACAGGTTTTGCATATAATGTATACTATTCAGCTTCTCCAACGTCCTCGGTACGCACCGGAGGCGTTATGTGCAAGGCATGCGCCGCTCCGCAGTGCATTTAAACCCTTGATCGATTTTTTTTTTCGCATCCCCGCGATCTGAGCCCGTAAGCACCCATTTACCCCGATTTTTTTCTCTTTATGATGTTGATTCTTCTCATTGTAGATTTTTTTTCTCAACCCTCTTGCTGGTGAACGCAGCAATGAGCGTCCAACGCACGCCGAGTGGTTTTTTGAGAGCACCCCGGACCCCATTCCCAGGGCCCGCAGTCCTGCGGGACGGACTACGCTCCCGCCCTGGCCTCCTCTTCATTCTTTGGGTTTCCTGACAACATCTGCGGCGTGCTGGACGCTTCCCGTGTCCTCATCCCATCGTGCTCGCCGCCGGCTCGCAGCGCCATGCTTGGACTCGTCATTCCTTTGCGATTTAAACAGCATCGCGGTCGGCGGCCTTAGGGCTCAATATTTCGACTTCCCCGAATCATATCGCATCTCCCCGCACTGTCGCGCGCAGCGTTTCCCCTTGGCCTTTCCCCCAGTTATCCAACTGCCCCGCCAGCCGCCTCGCGCATAGTAGCGGTTGCCGGTGTGCAGTGCTGTGCACGACTCCTTCAAAGCATTCTTCCAGCCCCTCGTGAGCCATCCCCCACCAGTGTTGCGCTCGCCGGTGGCGTGATCTCGTTTTTCAACTCGTTATTTGGATCCCCCACGGACTTCCCGCCCACGGCACGCTCCGCGGTGCGCAGCGCCGCCCCCGGGCTTTTTTTTTGATTCGATCTTTGAGCTTCTCTCCAACCAATCCATGCCCCGCACATCATCGCGTTCGGCTGGGGCGCGCAGCGCCGCGCGGGCTTTACGACTCAGGATTTTCGCTTTTTCGACCCAAATGCCCTCCTGCACCATTGCACTCATCAGTGGCGCGCAGCGCAGCCCGCGTCTTCGTATTTCGACTTCCTATGAACTTTTCCTCGGCCCGCACGATCGCGCCCACTGGCCGCGCGTAGCGCAGCTCTTGCATTTTCACTCAATATCTCGACTTGCCCGGAATCATTCCACAGCCCGCGCACTGCCTCATTGCGCTGGTCGGCGGCGTGCACCCCTGCGCCCGCCTTCTCATTCAATGCCTCGACTCTGGGCCGGAAGCCGATCGTCTCCTCCCGTCTTCGCATCAAGACCGCCGCCCGCGTTTTTTTTTCCTTATTGATTCAGTACACCTACTTTCCCGGGCCTATTACTATCCTACTGTGACATCGCGGCACTGCGCGCCGCCTGCGGCCTCCATACTTCGGGTCGAGACAGCGCACTCGGCACCACCGACCCTGACTATCTCCTGCGATCTGCTCGGTCGTGCGCCCCAATACCTTTCACCTGCCATCCGGAAGCCCCAGGAGCCGCCTCGTTCATCATCATGCTCGTCGGCCGCCGACGACGGTCGGCGGCGCCCAGTGCCTTGCGCACCTTCTTTACTCGTTCCCCGTGAACGCTGCGCGTGTGGGCGGCGCACAGCGCTGGTACAGACTCTTTTAGGTCATACTTCCGGCTCCTGTCGAACCATCTCTCACCATCTCCAGTATCGCGCTGGTCGGCGGCGATGCGCGCCGCCCCCGGTTATTCGGGTCTCCCGCGAGTCCACTGCGCGCTCGGCAGCGTGCACGCCGCCCCCGCCTTTTTTTTTATTCGTTATTTAGGCTTCCCGTGGACCATATCTCGAAGTCGCCATTGTCCTGGCTGCTAGGCGCCGACCTTAAACCTTTTATCCGTTACTTTGGCGCCCGGCGAACTACTCCTCGGGCTGGCCATCAGCCCACCTCTCGACTGCCTGCTGCGCGCCTCGACATTAATTCGTTATTTCGGCTTCCGGCAGTCGGGACCTCGAGTTCTCCACCCCCGATCTCCCGCGAGTCCACTGCGCGCTCGGCAGCGCGCACGCCACCCTCCCCTTTTTTTTAAATTCGTTATTTAGGCTTCCCGTGGACCATGCCTCGAGGTCGCCATTGTCCTGGCTGCTACGCGCCGACCTCAAACCTTTTATCTGTTACTTCTGCGTCCTGCGAACTACTCCTTAGGCTGGCCATCAGCCCGCCTCTCGACCGCCCGCTGCGCGCGCCTCGACCTGAACTCGTTATTTCGGCTTCCGGCAGTCGGGAACTCGAGCTTTCCATGATCTTCGCTCCACTCCCGACTTTTCGACTTCCTGCGGCTGACACCTCGAGGCCACCATCGTCCTCGCCTCTCGGTGGGGCGCATTGCTGCTTGTCAACTCGAACTCGTTATTTCGGCTTCCCGTGACCGACCCCTCGAGCCCGCCATCATCTCCGCCTCTCGTCGGCGCTGCGCTCCACCCCACCACCTTGAACTCGTTGTTTTCGATGCCCCACGACCCACTCCTCGACCCCGCCACCATCCTTGCCTCTCGGCGGCGTGCAGCACTGCCTGTCAACTCGAACTCGTAATTTCGGCTTCCCGCGGTCGACCCCTCGAGCCCACCCCTGGCCCTTCTTTAGCTTGTACTTTGGACTTCCCGCGACCGACGCCTTGAACTCGCTCTGAGCCCCCTGTCGGCGGCACGCCCCCGATTTCGATTCTGTCTTTCGGAGTCCCGCGAACGCCACTTCGTCCCAGCACCGACTTGCACATCGCCAGCCCTCTTGCCCTTAGTCAAGGCAATCTCATTTTCATTTATTCTACATGCACATTCGATGTTAATTTCTGCTATAGCTCACGTTCTAGTGTGTGTGTTTTTTCCGTCCCGCTGTGTGGGGCTTTTTAACGCCAGCAAGTTCGTGTCCTTACTATCTATTCATTCGAACTAACTGTCCATTTTCAACGCTAGTCTCCGAATTTTTCTTCTGCTGCGCGGGCCTCCAATCGCATCGCATGTCCCCACCAAACGCCTTCAAAAATGTGCTTTTCAGCTCAATAAGCCCGATTTTTGTTGCGCTGCGCGGCATTCAATACCATCGGTGCTCAACTCGAGGACTTGGTTGGCTCACCTCGATTCCCTCGTTCAGCCCAAAATCGATTATATTGCACTCTAGTACTATACAAAATCGTAGTCTACTTAGCTAGTCTTACCCCGGGATGCCGAGACCCCGTTTTCTCGCGACCGCGGGCTCTCCGGAAGCTTAATGCGTGGTCCGTGCGCGCGCTGAAAAACTATAAGACTGAGCAAAATGGGCGACGCAAGGAGCCTTGGCGACGTACGCCTTAACGTGAGGACGACTTGCGTGGTCTTTGGTACCACGTGCTCTGGACGACGTTCTCGAAGAGGCCGCGAACGACGCGTTCGCTGTGGGGCACGCGGAGAACGACGAGGCGCTGGCGGCGGACTGCGCGGGGCTGTTGACGAACGAGACTTTGCCGTATTGCAGGACCAGGTTGTCGAAGTCGGCGTTGGTGGTCACGGTGGTGTTGTCCGAGGAGAGGGTGGCCATGCCGAATTGGTGGCCCGCGCTTTCGGCGGGGAAGTAGCTGAAGGCGAGGCCGCCGGACCAGACGTTGGTCATGGGAGAGCTGCGGGGAATTTGATGAGCGGGTACGCGGAGTTTGGAGCGCCGTGCTTACCTGAAGAGGGTGGCGACCTCCGTCCACACACGGGTGCCAGGGCTGCAGTTTTCGCTTCCGAACTCCGAGCTGCAAATGGTTAGAACACGGAAGACAAGTTCGAGGAAACCCTACAAGTAAGCAACGACGTTGTAGTCTGCGAACTCAGCGTTGATGCCGTCGTATGTCGTGGTCGGTGCGTCACCACACCATTCACTGATTAGGTAAGCATGCTTGTCAAGATAAACGGAAAAACAGACGCACTAGTTATTCAAGCCGAAAATGTCGATTGACGAGCTGCCAGAATTGGTTGCAGACGGATCACAGGACAAGTAATTCGCGACGGGATCGCGGAAATTCGACGCGCCGTCAATGGCTGCATAGCCGACCAGCGCAGACGACGAGATTGACGTGCTGGAATGCTGTTCAGCACGAGCACGAATCGCACGACGGCGCGACTCACAGGTATGCCTTGATATCCCGGGCAGCTGCCTTGATGAAGGGCGCGGCGTTGGTCGCATCGGCTGTGAGGACCTCGTTTCCGACATTGTACGCCAGGACATTGTCGTATTTTGAGAAGGCGTTGATTGTTTTGATGTACTAGCAACGAGAGTCAATAGTTGCCGCTGGCAACGAGAGATGATGACTAACCTGGTCCTGAAGATTGGTGCTCCATGCCGGTTGGGTGGTATCAATGGATCCATTGAGGGCTGTCGGATGTCAGCCAGGTCAAATATACGAGGCAACCACTCACGCAGAGTCAAATCAACGCTGGAAGATGTCAGAATTGGGAGTCATGGAACGATGGGGGACATGCGCACATGACGTAAATTCCAGCCCCGCTCAACGCGCTCATGCACGAGTCGTGATTGAGAGACGAGTCGACGGAGTAGGCGCGGATCGCATTTACGCCGAGTTTCTGGAAGACCGGCAGGTCGCGGGTGCACCCTGCGCTGTCTGCGAGCTGGTCGACGACTGACGAGACATCAGCAATGCCCGAAGACGAGAGGCGGTGACATACAGGTGGAGGGCTGGTTTAGCGGGTTGTCTGGGCCAGAAACGACCAGTCCTAAACACAAAGGTCACAGGAGGCCACTGGAGAGCAGGGAGAGACTCGTGCCTTGCGTCTGGTATGCAATTCCCTTGATGAAGAACCTGTTCCCATCGGCGGTGTAGAGGTATCTGCCTGTGCGGGAGACCTTGGAAATGGCGCCCACGGCAGTGGTGAAGGCGAGGAGAGCAGTAGTTGCAAGTACTGCGATATTCGGCGCCATGAGGAAGAACTCGTAAGGAAGGTAAAGAAAGGCGGTCGGTCGAGGCAATCAGGCGCAGCAGTCGTGAGTAGTGTAGGAATGAAAAGGTGATCTATTGCCGCATGTGTCAGTCGGCTAACACCTCCGAGCAGGCCCCCGGTCACTACCGGATGACGATAGATTTAATCCAAATATTGATGGGACCCCAGCCGTGTGCGGGTCCAAGTCTCTTTCCTTAATATCCTCTGGCCGTGTTTTCCCTCTCGTGCCAAGTGGAGTCCCAGAGATGAAACGCTGTGCCGAGCCTGCCGAAAGTACACGAAGCATAGCCACTGAAGACCTCGACGACTCGCCAAGCGCCAGCCCAGTCCACACTACCCCGAGTCGCTTGGATCCACAGTCCACGCACGCCCCGACTCCCGTCGCCTGCGCCACTCCCCGCACACCAACTGCGCTCCCATCCCGCGAACCGCCCATCCGACTTCGCCCACCGCCTGCGCCCACGCCTTCTGACCGTAGCACGCCGAATGCCCACCAGGACGCCGCCGAGCCCCGCCGCGCAATCGCGCGCAGTCGACGCCCCACCGGCACGTTCTGGTCTTTGCAGCCGACTGGGCGCGAGAGCGCGGGTCCAGACGTGGTCCGTGCGTGGGGTGCGCTGAGACGGCGTCTGTGCACGATTCGGGCACCGGTGCTACGTATGTAATTGTGCTACAGTACGCTGAAATAAATTTTACTTACCTTTCGATCGGACATTCTGCGCGCTGGGGAGTCACGTCCGTTGGACTGAATTGAGCCTTACCAACGTCCGCGAACGCGCTGGAGTCATGACCGGCGCCGCGCGCTCTCGGGTCGATGTAAAGTGGAATGCGGCTCGAAATCCGGACGAATCGCCCGCTGCGGGATTCGTCTGGCATGAAGACGAGATCCTACGAAAAGAAAGCACAGGTCAGTTAGTGAAGCCAGAAAGAATTGGAAGATACCGCGCGATAAGGTATCAAACACGGTGAGCGCCAAGTCGAATAGTGACGAGACGTGCTGACCTGGGATACGCCGCCCCCGCAGGGTTCTACCTGGATCTCGGAGCAAGAGACTGATCTCTTAGCGCCCGGCGGGCAAGTTGGGACTTCGGGCTAGATATAATAGGTTAGCGTAGAGTCGAGATAGAACGAAGCGATTATCCGCCAGTTCGAACTACGCCGCGGGAGCTAAGTGGTCAGCAATGACAAAGTCAGCGCACCGCATCCCCAGCTCCCACCCGAAACGCCAGACGAGTCCGTCAGCAAAAGATACGTGCCGATGCGCGGGCACAGCACAAAGTCTGAACGTCGAGCCCGCGATCTAAGACGAAAAAGTTGCAAGTATTATGGCTTACCTTGAGGTAGCTTCGCCGTCCTGCAACTCGAGCAGCCATGCCTGCATAGCAATTGCAACTAAGATCGGCAGTAAAAACGGTTGAATACCTTGAATGTGGTGTTGAGATAGAACTGGATCGATGTAATGAGGAGCAAGAGCTGAATAGCAGGGTTAGTCAATAAAAAGCAAGGGAATGATATAGGATAATGACCTAGGAAGCGTCGAAGAGGAACGATTTTAATCGATGGTTTTAGTCAGTTATAGATTTGAAAAGATATTCGAATTAATGAAAGGATACCAGGTCGAGATGATGATACGGGGCTGGTGGACATCTTAGACGCGAAATGATCGATAATTGAACACACCTTGGGTGTTGAGGGTTCCATCTAGAGTTTGGTAATTAGCATCGGATCAAGGAAAGTGATAGCTGAAGAAGACGGTCACACACCTTGACTAGATCGTTTTAATAGTTAGTCAATGTCCCCATGAGACCCAGTTGAAGTAGACATGAGATAAATCTGAACCAATCAGTACAAGCAAGGGAGCGATACACGACTCAATAACTGACCTTGTAAACGTCGAAGGGGAGGCTACATTAGTGATAATGAAGTCAACAAAATAATACTGGGGCATAGCGCCGACGGTCAATGGCCAGCATCTGAGGCACATCGATCAGTAAGGATTGAATTAAACGATTGTTCAATGAATTGGAAAGACATACCTTGAGTTATAACCATAGTTTCGGTGTTGAAAGCTCGGGGACCCGGACTTGCATAGTAACGAGTTCAAACTCGGATTAAGAGGTTAATATCGTGATGTAGTCAGCGGTGGTTGAATAAGAATATGTCGTCTGAAAAGACCAGTTGAGACCGACTACTTAAATTAGAAAACAAAAAGTCGGTCAATACATGCAGGTGAGTACATGGCACGATAACCGACCTTGTTGCCGTTGGGTAGACGTGGTTCAGGCCTAAATAAACCACGTTTGAAGTCAGTAACGCAAAACAAATGATAACGACGTCAGTAAATGAACACCGAGTTCAGATGTATGCACTTGAGGTTGATAGTGACCGTCTGAGGTAGATCGATCAGCAATGAGTGAAGGCGAGGATATATAATTGAATTGGAATGATGCACCTCAAATTAGGCAGTCATAGTCTCGGCCTTTGGAGCACGATGAGCCCAACTTGCATAGTGATGAAATTTGGAAAGTCAGTCAAAGTAATGGTATAAGATGAGATTATTAACCTTGGAAGCGTTAGTGGTGTAAGTGAAGCGAGAAAAGTGATCACAAAGTCAATTGAACGATACTGAGTCGCAGTATGGATTCGACTCGGAGGTCAATAGCGAGGATCTGAGATTGCTCAGTCAAGAATGGATGAAGCAGACGATATATAATTGAATTATAAAGGCATACCTTAGGTTATGTTTCGGCGTTCGTAGTCCAGGGCACCGTGGTGGCGTGGTAATGGTCTGAAGATCGGACATTCAGTCAGTACAGATAAAGTAGCGGTGCAAGAGATGGCTACTGACCTGGTGAGCGCTGAATATGCATGTATAACAACGACGTTTGGAGTCAGTAAAGAGCTGTAAGTGAAAACGAAGTCAATAGAGCACTACCGAGTTACAGTGCCGATGCAGGGGTTCAAGGTTGATTGTGGATATCTGGGATAGATAGGTCAATAATTAGTCGTACTACAAGCATAGTTCCGGCGTTTGAAGTTAGGAGTCGAACCAACATAGAGATCGGTAAAAAGTCAAACTGGAATATAATTGAATTATAAAGGCATACCTTAGGTCATATAGCCATAGGTTCGGCGTTCGGAGTCTAGGGCACCGTGGTGGCGTAGTAATGGTCTGAAGATCAGACATTCAGTCAGTGCAGATAAAGAAGCGGTACAAGAGATGGTTACTCACCTGGCGAGCGTTGAATATGCATGGCTACACCCTATAACAACGATGTTTGGAGTCAGTAATAATTAGTGAATAAGACGTTAGATAGCTGCCATACCAGTCGTTCTACAAGCGTAGTTTCAGCGTTTGAAGCTAGGAGTTGAGCCAACACAGAGATCGGCAAACAGTCAAACTGGAATGAAAGCGCGTCAAGACCAGTTTATATTGAGTTGAAATTAACTTACTTGAAACGCTTCGCATATCTGGATAGCTCGAGGGCTTGTGATGGATTGAGGGGGAGTATCGAAGGAACAAATCTAAAAAGTGAAAAAGGTTAGTATGAGAGATACAACGATACAGGCCACAAGAACTGATGGTGTTGAAGCAAGTGTCAATAGAGCCTTCTGAACAATAAATCAACTCGGTAAAGGTATATGATACAAGAGTTACTGATCCATAGAGCGGTGAAGGGAGTTGGGGATCGATGGCCAAGGTCTGAGATAAAGGGTCAGTAAAGGAGCGTCAGAAAAACAAAGTATTGAGACGTACCTTGTGTTCAAAGCCATAGTTTCGAGTGAGACTATGAAAGTGGCCATACAGGGATCTAAGGGTCCAATAGTCAATATACAAAGGGTAACGATAGAACAAGGACTTGGGAGCGGTAGAAGACCATAAGTAAAGCATAGATAGACAAAGCTTCACGTCAGTAATGTAAAATGAGCGATAAAAAGTGAAGAAAAGTATACCCCAATACATGAACCAGACATTCAGTGACTGGCGATGGCGTCCGAGGGCAACGAGAAGCGTAGAGAAGGCGAGCTCGGAGATGTCAGAGACGACTTGAAAGGGCACCGGATGCCACGGGTCGAGTCGGCGCGAGTTGGTGGAGGGTGCTTGGCGTCAGCAGGGTGACGTAAGCGATGTTGGACAGTCGAGCTCGACGTCGGCGGCGAGCAGCGTCGACAGCGAGGACAGACGCAGCGCCGGGCGTGCGGAGCGAGTACCTGTGTAGAGGGAAGCCGTCCAGAGAGCGAGGAGAGGGAAGGGGGTGGAGGGAACGGGTGGGACATGGGGGTAGTGAGGGAAAAGAGAGCAGGACCTGCGCAGTTCTTATACAGAAAACGGCGGAGTCTAGCCCAAAATTCGTTCGGGTAAGAAAGCTTGTATGATAGTGCCAGAGGACGTACCTTGGCCCAAGAATACACCCCAGAACTCTATTCCCACAAACACCCTGACATTGAATTTGAGAATTGGGGGCTTCGCAGCGCCGGGGAAATAGCGCGGAGCTTCCTTTTCACTTGACGACCAAATGATGCCGAGATTTGGAGACCGCCGAAGGCAAAATGAAGCCACAGTGAATGCATCCGATTTTGATGGAAAACGAACCAGATCTCGTTTGGCGTTCTGGAGGCCCGCAAAGACGAGATTCTCAGCGGAAAAGTTGAATAAAATGATGCAAATAGGTTTGGGCGTACTTCTTAGGGGTCTCGGCCCTATAACCACTATAGGGAGGTCGTATATGTCTCAGATTGAAAACGTGAATAGCGAGGAAACGGGGGGAGTTAAAGCATGCACCGCATCCCCAAAATGGAGACCCGATCAAAAGTAAACTTCCATCACGGTACAGGCACATCTGTCCCCCAAACTTGCGCACCACATCGAATATGTCCTCCAGCCCAATTCTGCTTCTCCGCCGATATTGCGTGTTGGAAGGCGCCACAGAGCCCTGAGTCGCAGGGAATTAGCTATACAGACAGATTGGGGCTGGCAACCAAGCTTGGAGAACTGTACGAGGACTGCAGGTGTGCACGATGCGGTTTTCGCGTGCAAGGGTATTTGCAGCACTTGCAGCAGATAAGAGCCGGAATGGAAGCCAAAATAGCAAAGGAGGAGCTCCCGCGATACAATGCATAAGGTTTCTTGGCCGGCCGAATGCGGGATCCTGGATATCGCGAAAAGCGACAGCGTTGGTTCGCAAAAGCGGCCCTTCCCGATTCGGCCTGCCAGACGTAGCGATCTTGATTGGGGCTGGCGGCAAAAATCGGGCCAACTCAACCGGTCAGTCACGTGATCTTATCATCCTCTCATAATTTTCGGCCACTCGTCGTCTCTCATGTCGCGGCCGCGCGGGCATTTGTGCCCTATGGTACCAGCGCGGTTTCTTTCGAATTTTGACCCCTCTACGGCGTCTCATACGTTCTCCGCCGGTGTGTGCTCACAAAGGATTTAGGCTCTCTGATCGATTACGTCCGACCCCTGTGCATCGCCGCCAATCTAGCTCAGTTTCTTTCGGGACCGACTCGATAATCTCACAGCCTCGTTGGCTGCTCCGCCGGCCTCTGTTCCACTGGGTCTAGTCCCGAAGAGCAATACTGTCTTGGTGACATCTCCACTGTGCGCAATGAAGATCAAGGTGACCTGTACCACTCCAATCATATCACCTGTGGATCACCACAAACCATCGACACGGATTGCCGGACACTTCAATATTTCTGCCCGCTTGCTCTTCAAACCTGGTCGTTCTGGTGCTCGATCTGCTGCCCCCTTGTAAGTGGCACTCCCCACACTGCACATCCGATCTCCGATGCGGCGGAATGCGGAAAGTTTATTCCTGATGTCAGGAACACATTGCGAAGTTTTGCTGACAACATCTAATTCATCTTAGGGTCTTCTCCGCCAAACTGTAACCCGCCACTGTCAGCACTGAGAAAAATATTTGCTCAAGTTTTAAGATTTCTGCCTACTGCACTAAGAATCTAAGGTCGCATTCATTCAGTTGTCTGAGCTTAGGCATGCATAAAATGATGGCAACCAAGACTTAGTACTGACTCTCACTTGGGCCAAGATGTCAAGTGATACAAGAGATTGTCTGATTTTGGGTAGCGTGGGATGTTGCGAGGGCAGCGGAAGAAGTGCGGCGATGCAACACACAACAAAGATGGGTGGCACGCATCCAAAGGTTATTTGAGAGCGAGCATTAATTGTTGAAGGTTTCGCTTGTGCATGCGTGGGACTTGTCGCCTGCAGATGATATCAAAAAAACAATCCAACACATGCACTTACCTTGGACTTCAACCACCATCTCCTCCATCTCCCCTGCCAATCCCACCCCCCTCCCTCACGGCGTGAGATGCGCGCCGACTATACACTGACCGTACCACGCTCCACATTATCCTGCAGCTGACAAGATCTCATCAATGCTCACCTGAGTGCGATTTCGCAGTAAGTTTCTTCACTGTACCGGACGTCCGCGAGCGCAATTGACATCTGGCGTCAGATAAGGACGAAGACCACCAAGGGAGCCCGGGCCGCACGCAAGCACCTGTCAACACCGCCACACACTACCTCTCAGAACCCGCGACCTGCCGTTGACCTCGAGCCCAGCGCTCATGGTTTCGACTCGGAGTCTCTGTGGACGGTATTCTACCTCTGTAGGCTCATCTTAGCTTGGACTTTTCCTCCAGAGCTGACTTGTTACATTCACAGGTTTTGCATATAATGTATACTATTCAGCTTCTCCAACGTCCTCGGTACGCACCGGAGGCGTTATGTGCAAGGCATGCGCCGCTCCGCAGTGCATTTAAACCCTTGATCGATTTTTTTTTTCGCATCCCCGCGATCTGAGCCCGTAAGCACCCATTTACCCCGATTTTTTTCTCTTTATGATGTTGATTCTTCTCATTGTAGATTTTTTTTCTCAACCCTCTTGCTGGTGAACGCAGCAATGAGCGTCCAACGCACGCCGAGTGGTTTTTTGAGAGCACCCCGGACCCCATTCCCAGGGCCCGCAGTCCTGCGGGACGGACTACGCTCCCGCCCTGGCCTCCTCTTCATTCTTTGGGTTTCCTGACAACATCTGCGGCGTGCTGGACGCTTCCCGTGTCCTCATCCCATCGTGCTCGCCGCCGGCTCGCAGCGCCATGCTTGGACTCGTCATTCCTTTGCGATTTAAACAGCATCGCGGTCGGCGGCCTTAGGGCTCAATATTTCGACTTCCCCGAATCATATCGCATCTCCCCGCACTGTCGCGCGCAGCGTTTCCCCTTGGCCTTTCCCCCAGTTATCCAACTGCCCCGCCAGCCGCCTCGCGCATAGTAGCGGTTGCCGGTGTGCAGTGCTGTGCACGACTCCTTCAAAGCATTCTTCCAGCCCCTCGTGAGCCATCCCCCACCAGTGTTGCGCTCGCCGGTGGCGTGATCTCGTTTTTCAACTCGTTATTTGGATCCCCCACGGACTTCCCGCCCACGGCACGCTCCGCGGTGCGCAGCGCCGCCCCCGGGCTTTTTTTTTGATTCGATCTTTGAGCTTCTCTCCAACCAATCCATGCCCCGCACATCATCGCGTTCGGCTGGGGCGCGCAGCGCCGCGCGGGCTTTACGACTCAGGATTTTCGCTTTTTCGACCCAAATGCCCTCCTGCACCATTGCACTCATCAGTGGCGCGCAGCGCAGCCCGCGTCTTCGTATTTCGACTTCCTATGAACTTTTCCTCGGCCCGCACGATCGCGCCCACTGGCCGCGCGTAGCGCAGCTCTTGCATTTTTCACTCAATATCTCGACTTGCCCGGAATCATTCCACAGCCCGCGCACTGCCTCATTGCGCTGGTCGGCGGCGTGCACCCCTGCGCCCGCCTTCTCATTCAATGCCTCGACTCTGGGCCGGAAGCCGATCGTCTCCTCCCGTCTTCGCATCAAGACCGCCGCCCGCGTTTTTTTTTCCTTATTGATTCAGTACACCTACTTTCCCGGGCCTATTACTATCCTACTGTGACATCGCGGCACTGCGCGCCGCCTGCGGCCTCCATACTTCGGGTCGAGACAGCGCACTCGGCACCACCGACCCTGACTATCTCCTGCGATCTGCTCGGTCGTGCGCCCCAATACCTTTCACCTGCCATCCGGAAGCCCCAGGAGCCGCCTCGTTCATCATCATGCTCGTCGGCCGCCGACGACGGTCGGCGGCGCCCAGTGCCTTGCGCACCTTCTTTACTCGTTCCCCGTGAACGCTGCGCGTGTGGGCGGCGCACAGCGCTGGTACAGACTCTTTTAGGTCATACTTCCGGCTCCTGTCGAACCATCTCTCACCATCTCCAGTATCGCGCTGGTCGGCGGCGATGCGCGCCGCCCCCGGTTATTCGGGTCTCCCGCGAGTCCACTGCGCGCTCGGCAGCGTGCACGCCGCCCCCGCCTTTTTTTTTATTCGTTATTTAGGCTTCCCGTGGACCATATCTCGAAGTCGCCATTGTCCTGGCTGCTAGGCGCCGACCTTAAACCTTTTATCCGTTACTTTGGCGCCCGGCGAACTACTCCTCGGGCTGGCCATCAGCCCACCTCTCGACTGCCTGCTGCGCGCCTCGACATTAATTCGTTATTTCGGCTTCCGGCAGTCGGGACCTCGAGTTCTCCACCCCCGATCTCCCGCGAGTCCACTGCGCGCTCGGCAGCGCGCACGCCACCCTCCCCTTTTTTTTAAATTCGTTATTTAGGCTTCCCGTGGACCATGCCTCGAGGTCGCCATTGTCCTGGCTGCTACGCGCCGACCTCAAACCTTTTATCTGTTACTTCTGCGTCCTGCGAACTACTCCTTAGGCTGGCCATCAGCCCGCCTCTCGACCGCCCGCTGCGCGCGCCTCGACCTGAACTCGTTATTTCGGCTTCCGGCAGTCGGGAACTCGAGCTTTCCATGATCTTCGCTCCACTCCCGACTTTTCGACTTCCTGCGGCTGACACCTCGAGGCCACCATCGTCCTCGCCTCTCGGTGGGGCGCATTGCTGCTTGTCAACTCGAACTCGTTATTTCGGCTTCCCGTGACCGACCCCTCGAGCCCGCCATCATCTCCGCCTCTCGTCGGCGCTGCGCTCCACCCCACCACCTTGAACTCGTTGTTTTCGATGCCCCACGACCCACTCCTCGACCCCGCCACCATCCTTGCCTCTCGGCGGCGTGCAGCACTGCCTGTCAACTCGAACTCGTAATTTCGGCTTCCCGCGGTCGACCCCTCGAGCCCACCCCCTGGCCCCTTCTTTAGCTTGTACTTTGGACTTCCCGCGACCGACGCCTTGAACTCGCTCTGAGCCCCCCTGTCGGCGGCACGCCCCCGATTTCGATTCTGTCTTTCGGAGTCCCGCGAACGCCACTTCGTCCCAGCACCGACTTGCACATCGCCAGCCCTCTTGCCCTTAGTCAAGGCAATCTCATTTTCATTTATTCTACATGCACATTCGATGTTAATTTCTGCTATAGCTCACGTTCTAGTGTGTGTGTTTTTTCCGTCCCGCTGTGTGGGGCTTTTTAACGCCAGCAAGTTCGTGTCCTTACTATCTATTCATTCGAACTAACTGTCCATTTTCAACGCTAGTCTCCGAATTTTTCTTCTGCTGCGCGGGCCTCCAATCGCATCGCATGTCCCCACCAAACGCCTTCAAAAATGTGCTTTTCAGCTCAATAAGCCCGATTTTTGTTGCGCTGCGCGGCATTCAATACCATCGGTGCTCAACTCGAGGACTTGGTTGGCTCACCTCGATTCCCTCGTTCAGCCCAAAATCGATTATATTGCACTCTAGTACTATACAAAATCGTAGTCTACTTAGCTAGTCTTACCCCGGGATGCCGAGACCCCGTTTTCTCGCGACCGCGGGCTCTCCGGAAGCTTAATGCGTGGTCCGTGCGCGCGCTGAAAAACTATAAGACTGAGCAAAATGGGCGACGCAAGGAGCCTTGGCGACGTACGCCTTAACGTGAGGACGACTTGCGTGGTCTTTGGTACCACGTGCTCTGGACGACGTTCTCGAAGAGGCCGCGAACGACGCGTTCGCTGTGGGGCACGCGGAGAACGACGAGGCGCTGGCGGCGGACTGCGCGGGGCTGTTGACGAACGAGACTTTGCCGTATTGCAGGACCAGGTTGTCGAAGTCGGCGTTGGTGGTCACGGTGGTGTTGTCCGAGGAGAGGGTGGCCATGCCGAATTGGTGGCCCGCGCTTTCGGCGGGGAAGTAGCTGAAGGCGAGGCCGCCGGACCAGACGTTGGTCATGGGAGAGCTGCGGGGAATTTGATGAGCGGGTACGCGGAGTTTGGAGCGCCGTGCTTACCTGAAGAGGGTGGCGACCTCCGTCCACACACGGGTGCCAGGGCTGCAGTTTTCGCTTCCGAACTCCGAGCTGCAAATGGTTAGAACACGGAAGACAAGTTCGAGGAAACCCTACAAGTAAGCAACGACGTTGTAGTCTGCGAACTCAGCGTTGATGCCGTCGTATGTCGTGGTCGGTGCGTCACCACACCATTCACTGATTAGGTAAGCATGCTTGTCAAGATAAACGGAAAAACAGACGCACTAGTTATTCAAGCCGAAAATGTCGATTGACGAGCTGCCAGAATTGGTTGCAGACGGATCACAGGACAAGTAATTCGCGACGGGATCGCGGAAATTCGACGCGCCGTCAATGGCTGCATAGCCGACCAGCGCAGACGACGAGATTGACGTGCTGGAATGCTGTTCAGCACGAGCACGAATCGCACGACGGCGCGACTCACAGGTATGCCTTGATATCCCGGGCAGCTGCCTTGATGAAGGGCGCGGCGTTGGTCGCATCGGCTGTGAGGACCTCGTTTCCGACATTGTACGCCAGGACATTGTCGTATTTTGAGAAGGCGTTGATTGTTTTGATGTACTAGCAACGAGAGTCAATAGTTGCCGCTGGCAACGAGAGATGACTAACCTGGTCCTGAAGATTGGTGCTCCATGCCGGTTGGGTGGTATCAATGGATCCGTTGAGGGCTGTCGGATGTCAGTCAGGTCAAATATACGAGGCGACCACTCACGCAGAGTCAAATCAACGCTGGAAGATGTCAGAATTGGGAGTTATGGAACGATGGGGGACATGCGCACATGACGTAAATTCCAGCCCCGCTCAACGCGCTCATGCACGAGTCGTGATTGAGAGACGAGTCGACGGAGTAGGCGCGGATCGCATTTACGCCGAGTTTCTGGAAGACCGGCAGGTCGCGGGTGCACCCTGCGCTGTCTGCGAGCTGGTCGACGACTGACGAGACATCAGCAATGCCCGAAGACGAGAGGCGGTGACATACAGGTGGAGGGCTGGTTTAGCGGGTTGTCTGGGCCGGAAACGACCAGTCCTAAACACAAAGGTCACAGGAGGCCACTGGAGAGCAGGGAGAGACTCGTGCCTTGCGTCTGGTATGCAATTCCCTTGATGAAGAACCTGTTCCCATCGGCGGTGTAGAGGTATCTGCCTGTGCGGGAGACCTTGGAAATGGCGCCCACGGCAGTGGTGAAGGCGAGGAGAGCAGTAGTTGCAAGTACTGCGATATTCGGCACCATGAGGAAGAACTCGTAAGGGAAAGTAAAGAAAGGCGGTCGGTCGAGGCAATCAGGCGCAGCAGTCGGGAGTAGTGTAGGAATGAAAAGGTGATCTATTGCCGCAAGGCCGTTGTTGTCAGTCGGCTAACAGACTCCGAGCAGGCCCCCCGTCACTACCGGATATATCCAAGATAGATTTAAAGCCGAATATTGATGGGAGCTCCAAATTCAATCGGCCCAAAAATTGAAAAAAAAAAAAAAAAAAAAAAAACCCCCTAGGACCTTGTCCGACACAGAGTAGAAGAGGAAGAAAAACATGGTCCCAATGGCCAAATTTCGTAGAGTAAAACTGTGGAAACTTTGGGGACAGGGTTAGACAGTAGTGACCGGGGGCCCCTTCAATATCCATTATAATTATTCCCAGGGGTCGCAGTTGTCGCTTCACGTGAACGCCACTTACTTTAAATTACCTACCAGTTGTGTGTGCAGTTTTGAGTCTATTTTCTTCAGTTCTAATATGAGCTCTGAGGGTCACTGATTCACTGGACACTCTCGGAATTTCTGGCGGTGTTGGTCAGGTGGACACGGAGGTGAAATGCCGTGCCGAGCCTGTCGTCATGATGCAGTTAGAGTTCTGTTATGAAAGATTTCTGATTTTAGTACTTGCTGGCGTTGTGGTACAATGTTCTGTCAAAATAAGTGTATGTTGACTTTGACCTGCTTTGACTGAATGATAATTGGACCACTGAATATGATCAGCAGAATAATCAAGATAAAAGCCAAGCTGGAGCACAGCCACCGATGCCCCTCAGCTTAGCCATGATGAGCGTGAGTCCCAGGATTATGAAGAGGACAAGTCTGATGCTTCCCTTGGAATTAGAGAGAAAAATATTTGAAATAGTGGCAATATCCTATGCAGGATCTATTCCGAATGTGTAGGCTCATAAGAAATCCATTCCAGCTATTTCTAAGGGATGGAACAAGTCCGGGTCACCAGTGAGTTGTTGTGGGTTGAACTGTGGGAAAACCCATGGGTTCACTGACTCACAGGTTCAAGTACTGGCACCTGCAGTTAGGCATGGATCCTGGTATAGTTTTTAGTTTTTTTTTTGTGCAAACTCAGGCATTTGACAGTTTTTTTTAGTGATCCCTCAGCACTGGAGCTGCCCAAATCCGAAGTGGCAGAACAGCTTCAAGGCTTTGTGCCATCACCGCACAAGTTTGAACTTGCATCACCACAGGTTGATCAGGGAACTGATTGTAATCCTCTCGGAAGATGCTGGATTGATCCACAAGTACTCTCTTCTGTACCACCACCATGTCCAAGATTCTCATGCTCGCCATGGAACTAATTCAGGGGATTACACTTCATGTGAGAATATGTACCAGTTGTTATCATTTGTCGACATCCTAACATATCACTCCACAAGATCCTATTCAATGAAATCAAAGTACTGCGCACAACATGTCGCACAGTCAATTTTGTGCTTGTGCCACCTGTGCTGTCCCATATTGTCATTGACACCAATCCTGATTGCCTTGCCAGTGCCAAAGACTGGCTCATGTTGCTCTCAGATCCTGTTTACTATGGTTCATCCTCTGTTAAGAGTGTTGGAGCATGCCCATTGTCCACAAAGTGTCGGACCTAATTCCTGCGCAAAAATTGGACCCACATTGTTCCTCTTGGTGTTTTCCTTGCTGAAAATTCTGTGGTCTGTCAAGTGGGTATTTAATGCATGTAATACAACAAAAAGAATACTCATAGATGGCAGGTGGCAGCTAAGGGAGTTAGACTCAAGAATAGCAGTGACTTCAGCCCTAGATGGACTGAGGTCACTGCCTTTATTTTCAAACCTCCAACTCATTCTGGGTGGGTTGTTTTGGTGGGTTGTGCCATTTGGGCATCTGCATGGATTGCACTTGATTTCAATCATCCATGGGTACCAGCAAGGAAAGAGACTGGGAGTGCATCATCCATCCACTCACTGAAGCAATTTCCAACAGCCCTGATGTGGAAAGTCTCTTCTCAAAATCTGATGAAGCTGATGCCAATGCAGACTGTCTGTATTTCTACCATCTTCTCAGCATGGTGGATTCATGTTCCCTGCATCTACAAAAGCCATTACACAACCATGTGATGATGCTCAATGAAATCACTGGCACTGATCCTCATCTGAAGTCCCTCTGATTCCTTAAGGTAGAGGCTCCAGTAGTGCCCAGTTGTGTTGATGACATTGGTGAGGTCAACCAAGCTCCAACTCCATGGCTTCATGCTGAGTAATAGTTCGATTGGTCTCATTAGATCCCATCAAAGTACGGCATCCGGCGTGAGTCATCATTATAGTCAGCTCAGCTCCGGCCGATCCCCGCCTTTTCAGCTCGAAGATACGTCGAGAAGATGTTTGATAAACTCCAAAGTGGATCTGAGGAAGTATATGCAGGGTTTTATAATACTAACAAAGTCACAGATACCAGTGTTCGCACCTTACATAGGGAGTACATTGCATAGACCCGTCGCGACGGCCATAACCCGTCTGACGGACGGGACCCGTCCGTCGCGCTTCCTTGGAGTCCACGTCGACGGCTGGGTAGGCCCGTCCCGTGCACAGTGACGGCCGTTTTTGCGACGGCCGTCACGTCGGACGGCCGGGTCGAAGCCCTAGAACGCCCCGACTCCGCCTATCAACTGGACCCCAAATGAGGCACTCCCTGACCACCAATTAATCGACCACGAAAAGCTGAAGATGACTCACGCCATCCATCTTCCAGAATACCAGGTTATCTCAACGTTCGTTCAGTCCTTTTCGGCCGAATCCAGTCACTGCGTCGCGATGATCATCTATCATTCTCTTGGCTTTGATCTGTGCTTTGACCGCAACCACTTTGAACCGCAACTTGACGCGTACGATGTTTCTAGGGGGCAATTGCAATCTGAACTGTGATTGGAAAATTTTGATCCTCGAAAATCCAAGCTCGGTGGGTGCTATTCTATACAGATCTTTCCTCAACCGTGGCTAAGAGACTTGGAAATTTCTGCACACATACGACACAAAGACTGTCGAAGCTTGGTCGATGTGTAGTCACGCGCCGCTTGGAGCGCTCTTCCTCTGTTTTTGCACGAGATCCATCCTTCTTCGATGTTATTATGCCGTTGCCGACTTTTCGGCAACGAAACCAACCACAGTCTCCGCGCACGTTTTCACTATTGAACCCTCTGTTGCGTCCAAAATCAGGCTTATAATGTCACTAATAATATGTCTCGACTCCTTCGGGACTCTCCGGGGTTCGTATCATCTTTTGGGCGTTTGATATTCACAGGCCCCAGCGCACGTTCTCGGCCACCAGAACCTTCCAAGTTCTACGGAATCCCCTCGATGCAGGTGCACTTCTTCGAACACGCGGTGGCCGCTACATAAGAAGTGGTGTGTCCGCGACTCGACGCCAGGTCAGCAACTCGCGCCTTCTCCAATCAAGCATGTTCGCCCTCGCCCCGCTCGCGCTCTGCCTCCTGGCCCCGCTGCATGCCGCCGCACTGCGCATGGTCACGTACAACCTGCGCTTCGACTCGATGCCGGACAACATCACCGTGCAGCAGTCGCTCGCCGCAGTCCCGGACCCACTCGTGCAGCCCGCGTACCTCGCGCTCACGGACGAGCAGCCATGGAGCACGCGCCGTCTCAAAGTCGCGGAACACCTGATTAGCGAGGGCATCGTGCTTGCTGGTGCGTTTTCCCTGTCCTGTCGCTGTTGAATGCAAGAGTTGAATTTGGCAATGGGATCAGGGTTCCAGGAGGCGCTGGTGCGGCAGGTGGATGATCTTGCCGAGCTGCTGGGGGACGGATGGGGTTGGGTTGGTTGCCTTCGATTTATAGACCCGATTGCAAATCTAACTACTAGCACAACTTGACAGGTCGGTGTCGGTCGTGACGATGGCGTGGCAGCAGGGGAATTCAGCCCCGTATTCTACAAAAAGTGCCCTCCATTCTGCACGTGTCATTTCCCTAAATCTAATTCGTCTCGCAGATCAGACATCCTCCTCATCTCAAACGACACTTTCTGGACCTCGTACGCCTCCCCTCATTTCTTTGATTCCACACGAATATTAAGCCGCATATATCATACAGCAACACGCCCTTCGAGCCGTCCAAGTTCCCCGGCGCGGGCTCCTTCCGCATCTGTACCGTCACGCACCTGCAGCTCAAAACCGGCGCCAGGACGAAGTTCACCTACTTGAATACGCACATGGACGACCAGTCCGACGCGCAGCGCCAGCTCGCCGCGTCGCTCATCCTTAGCCGCGCGCGCTTCGAGGCGGTCACGACCCGGGCGCCTGTGCTCGTCACTGGTGACTTCAACAGGTACGCATATCTGTCCCACAAACAAACTAATACGGTACACCATCTCCTTGATATGCATAATCTGACTTGTGCCCCCACCAGCCCCCCGACCGGCGGGGGCTCCGGCGCCTACACCATCGCCACCGGCGCGGAGCCGTCCGTGCCCATCAACGCGACGTTCGCGGCCAAGTACGCCGTCCCCCCGAACGCGGACCCGCACTTTGCGCTGGTCGACCTGAAGGGGCGGGCGCCGCGTCGCGCAGTGCGCAGCACGTTCGCGACGTTCACGGGCTTCACGGACCCGAGCGACACGAGCGACTGGCAGCGCATCGACTTTGTGTTCGGGGGAGTAATTTGGGGTGGTGAGTTCCGTCTCGTATTACTATTAATATATTGCTGAGCTTTTTTTCTGGCTCTTTTCTGTCCTTTCCTTCCGCGGGACTTATTAACTGATTTATCGCTACAGGACCGCCGACGCTTACAAGGTCGAGAGCTCGCGCACGGACGACGGTATCCTTGCGAGTGACCACCGGCCCGTCTTCGCGGACGTGTCACTTTGATTTGGCCAAGTGCGTTGGATCTGTATCAAATTTATTGGGGATTAAGATGAATGGAAAGTCGTATCAATAATAATCTGATTCAATATCGCGCATTGGTCCCGATCAACTCCGCTTCGTGCTCAAGTCAGTACGAAAAACCTGCTGCGGCAGAACTGTTGAACCAGGATTATCTGAAGGAGCAGGAGGGAGGATATGGGCCCCAACCTCTAAGTTTATTTTGGATCTCCCTACTTGAACAACCTTCCTGTTGCCCGTTCTGGCCGACTTTGTCAGTAATTGGACTGCGGGTCACGTGTCGGCTCAGTCATCTCAACACCTGACCCAGTGACCGTGATGGTCTCTTCCTTTCCTTCTGCTTAGTCGCTACACCGCCATCCCGGGCATCTGCCAACGTCGGACCGTCATCCAGTCTACTGCGGCTCACGTATCCGCCCGTGATCGTGCAATCCCCGCTCGTTATATAGCTGGCTGAACACCAACCAACTTCACCAACCACCACAACTACCATCTTCTACCATGTCCAGTGCAGTTCACTTCGCTCTTTTCCTCATCGCAGCTTACCTCCCTCTCAAGCCGCACCCAAGACCGAAATTGCCATCTTCGCCTCCGGTGCGTCCTGCGCGCTCATCTGCCTCCATCGCTATCGCTGACACCCGATCCCCGCGCAGGCTGCTTCTGGGGAACGCAGCACATCTTCGTGAAACACTTCCCACCCGCGAAGGGAATCATCTCCTCGGCTGTAGGGTACACCGGCGGCAGCCCTGCGTCCACGAACCCCGACTACAAAACCGTGTGCAGCGGGACGACGGAGCACGCAGAGGCGGTGCGCCTCGAGTTCGACCCCGCGCTCGTCTCGTATGCGGAGCTTGTTGAGTTTTTCTACCGCTCTCACGACCCCACGACGGTGAACCGCCAGGGCGGAGACCTCGGCACGCGTGAGTCTTTTTTGTTGCTTTCCCCCGTGCCTCGTTCTCGCCGAACCCCTTTCTCCATCGCATATCCGACTCCATCTGATCACTTCCCGCAGAGTACCGCTCCGCCATCTTCACCACGTCGCCCGAGCAGGCCGCCACCGCGCAGCGCGTAACCGAGGAGGTGCAGGCAAAGCACTTCACGCCGAATGTGAGCCCCACTTTCCTTTCCGTGTTTTTCCTTCCTTTCTCCTTACCCCATCCATTCCATCCTCTACCCCACCCCCTTCGTATCCCCTCCCGGCACTTCACTAACCCTACACAGGGCAAGAAGATCGTCTCGGAGATCAACACCGCTGGCCCGTGGTGGGACGCGGAGACGTACCACCAGATGTACCTCTTCAAGAACCCGATGGGATACCAGTGCCCGACGCACCGGCTGCACTGGTAGGTGGGCGTCGGCATCAGCTGCGGCAGCGCGCGAGACGAGAGTTGTGAGACGAGCGCTGTGAGCCGCGCATCAGGTGGGGGAGCAGAATATAGAAAACAGGGGCAAGAGACATTGTACAATGGAATATTCTATCTGGCGCCCCTGGGCGTGCTCAACTAAGCATGGCTTTTCTCAGGCACCACATCAACTGGGCGACATCACGGCGCCCCGATACACCGTGAGCTGAATGATTCTGTCGCCGTGTGGAGGCTAAATGTTGAGTAAATGCCTTTTTGAGATTTCGGAATCAGCGCCGCGCACTTTACTTCCACACGACGCGCGGTGGTCTGCTTGTCTCATTTGCCATGAATATTTACGGCGGTGGGCCGGGAAGCACCTCGATAACTGCCGACTTGCTGCTCCTGCCACACTCCTGTCCACTGCTGCCCTCGTTGTCACGTTTCTAGTTCAAGTCAACGCTTGCTCTAGCTCTGCTGGCCGGACTGCAAGATGTGGCAGCACAGCTCACCGGTGCTCACCCTCCGCTGCAAGTATTGAATATACATCGAGAGAGAGCCGTTGGACTGCAATCCAGATTCCAGACGCGCGCGGCGCCGAATCGCGGCACGAACTCGGGTTAAAGGT
Source organism: Mycena sp. CBHHK59/15 (assembly GCA_029204085.1). Classification (NCBI taxonomy): domain Eukaryota; kingdom Fungi; phylum Basidiomycota; class Agaricomycetes; order Agaricales; family Mycenaceae; genus Mycena; species Mycena sp. CBHHK59/15. The sequence goes on along the minus strand of JARGXW010000141.1, from coordinate 69,361 downwards.
TACGTGTTAACGACCAAACCAAGATCGCAAGGCACGATAAGCCAAAATGTACGGGGTTCATCCACTCCGTGAGCTCCCCAAGGGGGTACGCATTTCAGGAGCAAACGCCGGGGGAGCCAAATAGATTCTTTACTCAACATTTAGCCTCCACACGGCGACAGAATCATTCAGCCTGTTAGAGTCACGGAGTTTCGGGGCGCCGTGATGCTGCAGACGCGCCGGCATTTGATGTGGTGCCTGAGGAAGGCCTTGCTTAGTTGAGCACGCCCAGGGGCACCAGATAGAATATTCCTTCTTGTAATTTTGCGAAGTGTGAAGCAATTCAAGGGATACCAAGTCCGTATTTTTTGCTCTGTTTCTTAAAAGATTCCGGGAAGCACCCAGTGAACTGTTGACAGTGAACCCTAGAAAACAAGTTGTAAAGAAAGAAATCGGGGGATGTTGAGAACCTGAGCGTGGACAACCCTAGTTCGATCTTCAATAACTTGATGGTGACTACGTACATTCTCAGCGCAGGCTGGGACACCTGCCGCCCGTGGACCAGAGCGCGATATCGAGAGTAGATATCATTGTGCATTCACTGCGATCCCTTTGGGAAACGTGATGCAGACCTGATGCTATTGTTGCTAATTCGAAGCGACAGGCCCGCGAATACGCATTCGCGAGGATCCCGTCGTCCGTGCACGAGCTCTCAACTTTGTACGCGTCGGCCGCTCCGCATTCCAATTGCTGATGAAGAACGGGCAACATGTTCGAGTACGGGTACCATAGCTCAAGAGGGATGCGAAAATCAACGTGATTCACGTTACGTGAAGCTGGGGGGTCATATTTTCCTACTCCCTCTAGTGGGTAAACAGTAAGCAGTACTACTACAAGTTCATACGCAACCTTCCCATCCCTCCATTATTCATACCCTCTCTGAGCGCATATCATAACTATTCCAAAAATACATGTATTCTTTCGCATCCGGGTATCCTCACTCTCAATCTCAGTCATGGTGTCACGGCACCCCCGCGTCAATCGTCGTGCTCGTGCTGCCGACCGTGCCCCATGGGATGCGCGACGGGTAGTCGATCGTGTCCATCTCGATCGTCGTGCACAGCATGGGGTCCAACGTCGCCGTCGTCGCCGTCGTCGCTGTGTTGTAGCTCTTCGCGAGCTTCATGCCCCGGATGTTGAGCAGGACGCGGGAGCCTATTATAGATGTTACGCTGGGGGAGGTTAGTTTAATTTAGTTTTGGTGTGTTGGAGGGAGGAAAGGTTGGCTTACGCTAGTCCGGGGCTACGAACGTGCCAGTGAGAATGAGCTGAATGCAGAGCAAAAAGAAGAAGACGTACGCTATCAGCACCTCAGCGAGACTCTGCCGCGCGCTCGCCCAGATGATAACCTCGGGTATGAACGTCACTTCAACCAACATGACTTAGTTCTCGGGTGCCTGATGCAGAGGGTGGGGAGGGGGCGCACCGAAGATCGCGATGAACCAGAACACGCCGTCGCGCAGGAACATGTTGTAGATCGGCATCTGCGTGCGCCCGTGCGCGAGCAGCGTCTTGCCGCACTTGTACACCGTCATCAGGAACATCGTCATCGACTGGCGGTGGGGAGCGGGGTATACGATTAGGAACATAACCATTTGAGCAACACGCGACGCACCACCACTAGCACGGGCACGGAGTAGAACGCGAAGTAGCGGGGGACGTATGCTGTTAGGCTTATCAGTGCCTCTCTTCCTCACCCGGGGGACGACGCACCGTGCGGATAGCACCCCCTCAGCGGCCATCTGCGTCGCGTTACATAAGCGGGGATAATTTGGGAGAGACGGGAGGCGTACCGGATGTCCCAGTAGTCTACGTCCCAAAAAATCAGCATCGGAGATGCGGAGATTTAAATTTAGAAGGGGGTGCGCACCAGTGACGGATGCAATCGTGAAATGCGATACGACGGCCCTGCGTATTTCCAACGCACATATATATATATCAGCATCCGCGCGTAGATATATTTGGACGACGAAGAAAGGTTACGTACATGGTGGCGATCTCCACTGCGCTCGCGTCAGTAATATTCTCGTAAGGGAGAGGAGGAGGAAGACGTACAGCCGATCATCGGCACGAGGAGGTACAATAGCTGCCGCTTTTTTTCGTAGAGGATCCAGACTCTGCGAGGAAGTGAATATTTGGAACGTGAGGGGAAGGAGGTGGAGGGGAGCGCACCGGAGGACGAGCACGAAGTCGACCGTGGCGAGTATCACGGTCGAGGTGCCGGCTTCTACCTGTGTCCTTTGGTCAGTTACACACTTTCGCTGGGCAGAGCAGGCAAGGTACCTGGAAGAATTTGATACAGCTTGTGATTCTTAATTAGGTGGAGCGGGAGCGTCTGGATTTTGTTCGGGACGCACAACTGAACCCGGGTCAGATAGGAATAGAGTGGTCGAGGGTGTACGTACGGAGTTGGATTTGAAGGCGCTGAGCATTACTGGGAAGTGGGATGAGCGGACGGACATGGAGATCGACCGAACGCACCGCTCGAGTCGTATCTGTGGGACGATGGGCGATCAGAGCAGCGCGCGAGGCGGAAGTGGGATGAGACGCACGATAGGGCGATGAGCGTGAAGTATCGGTTCTGCCCGCGCGATTTATGGTTCACATCCATATTACATAACGAGAATAATAGCGCACCCAGAGCTGTGTGCGGGATTCAGTGGTATACGCGAGAGGGAAGTAAGGGGAACGCACATAGACCGCGTTCGTGATAGTCACACCGCCCGTCCACATCAGCTCGACCTGGCGTCGGGCAATTAGCCTTTTGTACTCAATCCGATTGACCATGGCCACCACATCCGCACCTCGTCTTGAAACGTTATAAGATGGTCGTATCTACAGCATCCGTGAGCGAATTAAACGTGTCAAGCGCGGGACGGGACGCACGCCACAAGTGTCAGCGCGCCCACTGGCAGGACAGAAACAGTCAGCCTTCAGCTATCCGAAATGAATTGAAGGCAGATGGACGTACGGATCATGGAGTTGGTCGTGCGCGCATCGGCGAGGAGCTGCCACAGCGCAGCGGGCTCGATGTCCGGGAGCGCCATCCCGCGCGCAAAGTACAGAGAGTGACAATGGAAACAGCGAGGCAAATTAGAAGCGAAGGCCTTTGACAGCACGAATGGATGCTGACGGCAGCTGTACGCTGCGGTCGGAGCGACTTCCTGTGCACACGCGAGCGGGAGTCCACCAGGCGGCTGACTGGCTACCAGGCTGGTCGACGTCGGGAGGAAATACTGCACTTCTGCTCGAAATAAATCGCAGCGAGCCAGGGCAACGGCACCGTGATAAGCCAATCAACTTAATCCGCTGACACCGGCGATATCAAACGTCAATGGACCATCAAATGCATCAACCACGAGAGGGTTCAGCGCCAAAGGAGGCTAGAGGAGGGCTGAGAGCGACATTAGTGAGTGCGAGGAGCAGGGAGTCCTGGTCGCCCTCCTCGCCGATTGCCGCTCTTGTTGATCTTCGTGGACGCACAGGCAATCACTGACAAAAAAAATCAGCGGTCATCAAGGTGGCGCCGGCCGTGAGCCGATTGTGCCCCGATAGGAAAGATCCTCGCGAGAGCGATCCACTGAACAGCCACTGAACGAAGCTGTGCGTCGATGTCCTCCTTTCAGGTTTTGGTGTCTTTCCAACTTTCCTGTACTTACATAGGACAGCAAGTTGCTGAAAGTCACTGATTGGGACAAGGGGTGGCAAAACAGAAACCGCCGGACATCAACTACCAAAAACCGCCTGTCAGGACCCCGTAAACTAATGACCACCACCCTCGGTCCGATGATCCGCCTTCCTAACCCGGAACTCACACTCCTGAGACAAATTGTTTTGCGACAAGAACATGGGGGGTGCCACTGAGAGCTTGACCAGTACTAGAATAGTGTTCTATGTCTTATAATACATGGCCCTCTTCAAAATCTAGAGCTCCGGTGCAGTAGATGATATATAGACGTACTGAAAATCCACGACAGACTATGACACGAAGTAAAGGGAGCTATGTACTGTAGTTGAAAAAATATGGTGTGTTTGGACTGCTCAGAAGGTGGGGGGGGTAGAGAGTTTCCCCGGGACGTGTCCATGCCCGAATGTCCTTGCTCTGCTGGGGAGCACGGCAAACAAGCGCGAATGTTGTTGAAGTGACATGGAAAATCCCGTTCTCCCCTCTAGGCCGGCACACTGATTCATATATTGTGATAGAAATGTATTCTGAACTACTGAAGCAATATATATGCCATTCTGTCCGCAAATGACCTCAATCAGCGGTAAGACGAAAGACGCCTAAAGAGTACACTAGGTCGGACCCCAAAGAGCACCTCACGTGCAAAGGGGGTCCTTATCCGGAATTAAGGTTTTCGCCACCCCTTGGATTGGGACCGCATTGTGGGCACAGATCTTTATCAGAACCTTATGTCGAGTTCCTGCGCGCTCCGAGAGTGTCTTGGCCCGAGCCGGGGCAGCGTTGCCTTTCATCAGGAAAACGGTAAATGGCTGTGAAGTACTATGCATCAACACCCGGAAATGACAGCAACCGGAAGTACTGCACCAGGTACTGTGACCTGTGACCTCAGACTTTTCAGATGTTCAAAACGTGGAAAATTGCCATATTGGACGATTTCTCGGCGTTTTCTGACCGATTTTATACTAAGTATGTAAAACATCGATCCAAAAAAGGTCAATAATCTGTGACCTCATTTTTTAAGTTCAATTTCGCCCAGCTTGTGGCCTGTGACTGAACTTACGGTCGAAATGGTACGGTTGTCACAAAGAGTCAACAACGCGTACATAACGCGCACAGCCAGGGTCGACGCAAATGATCAACTTCCATACCGCAGACTGTCTTCATTCGAATGCCTGAATATCTTTCAAACGGTTAAATGATTTAAAAAGCCGAGAATCGATGTACATTCGCTTGCAGCAAACATCGGTCAAAAATTATTAGTCCGTTGCATGATTGCGATGACAATAGTGATGGTCTGGCTTTGGCCTCAGGCTAACAAGCCATGGCTTTTTGGCTTGGCTTTGGCCTGGGGTGACTTTGGCCTGGGCTGGCTTTGGCCTGGCCTGAGATTTCGCCAGGCCAAAGCCAAAAATGGGCACTAACCCCCCAAAAATGCCATGGCTTTGTAGCTTTCAGGCTAAGCCAAAGCCCGAAAATCACTAGAGCACATCCATAGAGATTGGGTTTTATTAAGGAATACACTAATTCATCATAAATTTGCGAGAAAGTACATAAACTGTTCAAACCCCAACCCACCACCAAATAGTGTGGCAGGGGATGCTCCAATAATTATAATATAATTTTATCGTTCACTACCGTACTGTTATTACCCGCACGACGAGCCGCAAATGCGAGAGTCGTTGTCGCCGACCCAGCGCTCAATTGTCCCTCCAAATGCAACCCGCGCTTTAAGCTGATGGGCAGCAACTTTTCGGCAACTTTTACTGCGATTTATTATCTTTTTTTTCTTTTTTTACCCCACCGCCATTACTATCGAACCGTAATTTTCTCTCACTTACTAGAGAGGACTGTGAAGAATACAGTCAAGTCTCACGCTGTCGGCGTCAGAATTGTCAGTTTTCTCTACAATTCTTCGTGTCAACACTCATGCTTACCTCCGAAGCACCTCTTCTTGGCATTTTGAGAGTTTGTGGGCGCCGTTCTTGCACGAACCTCACGAGATGAACACAAACACCGTGTATGATATTCACCTTGGGCTAGATAGTCTGCTAGGCGTTAAAATAAGAAGAAAATATCATGTATCAGGCTGCTGAAATCCTAAACTCGGCTCTGACCACTGATATCACCACCACTATGAGCGACAAACTGAATAGGCGCTGTCACTGACGACGATGCACGGGTCTGTTCAATCGTCCCTCCCAAGCCTACGCGTACTTGAATGAGTGCATTAGCAATGCCGACAACAGGAGGGCCCATATCGAACGCAATAAATTGCACGTTGGAATTTGTTTCATGCGTCACTGCGTAGAATATCGCCCACGATCTGTAGAAGGTAAGTGGAGATAACAATTCTTGTAGAACAATAACGGACGCGTAGATTGCCGCACTTTCGACTAAGATGGCGAGGAAGTTCTGCCCGGAGTGAAAAATGTGATCGTGCGATGCTGCTCCTCGCGACATACCCTCAAATTGGCTCCGCCAGCAGGCATGCAAACTCGTGTGATCCTCCAGATTTTCCAAGAAATCAATGCTTTGTATAATTCAGTCCGGCACAGATCAATAGACGATCAGTACGAGTGCACCTGTGCAGTAGATATTGGTCCTATGACAAAATACCGCACGTCAGACTTAACTTCGAGACGTGTTCAATATATATACGTACACGAGAGTGAAGACAATAACGGGGGTCAATGCATTATCGGCGGCGATAGTGTCTATTTGCGTAGTCTTGTGCACTGCTAAAATCAGAGTGGCTGGGAACATTAATGGAGATTAGTGCTTAGGACAGGAGAGAGCTCACTAACAAGTGCCAGCAGGCTGCATATTGGTACGAATACCACAAGTTTGCTGTGTGTCCAGACCACCCAGAGTCGGTAGATCTTCCAGTCTCGTGAGTGTGAAACCAAAAATCTGGGATTCAAGAATTTACAATCAGACAGTCACCGATGAGAATGGAAAGGGCCATGAAGACGTCTGAGAGTGTCTCAGTCAGCTGGGAGTTGTCATCGAAAAATCTCGTTGGTTGGAAGTAAATGAAGCCCAGGAATCCTCGATACACTGTAATTATCCAATGCTAAACAGATTATGGATTGAAAGCATGCCCAACGAGATGAAGGAACGATCCTCACGCCTGTCACAACAAGAAAAAGGATGCCAGCCGAAATGAAAACTGTGGACCGAAACACGGGGTTATATTTGGACGGCGCTCGCGATATATCATGACGTCGTAGCAAGAGGTACATCGAGGCAAAGAACACGACAAAATACATGCCGTAGAGCAGGCTTTCGATGGCGACAACGGCCAGGTTAGCTACAGGCAGAGTGGGGGACATGGCGGGAGACCTGAGAAAGCATGTCGAGACTGCCGCTGGGTTTTATGAGCGATGTTGGCAGAGAAGACGAACACTGACAGATTTCGAACTTGATATTCCGAAGTTCTATTTATCCATTCATTTGTCTGCGTTGGGTGAACAGATGACTATCGTTAGTCAATGGCTACATCGCAAATATTGCAACTTCAAGCGGGGTGCCATGGTCGGAATCTGATCGCGTTCAAACCATTCATGGACCGGTCAGCGAGAATATCGTGTATTTTATTAAAGAACCCCCACCGAGTAACCCAATCCTGCTTCCGGCGCCATATCTGACAGTGGTTGCAACTTCTCACGCGTGACTCACTCTCTCGCGCCGTGCATTGCATTTCATTCGAACAAGTGACAGTGATGGATCCGTGAGAATGGAAGAGTGAAACCAACAAATATTGAAGGAAACGAGGTTCCAATCCGACCCGTTTAAGTGCCCGTCTTATATAGCGACTCGGATGTTGCAACTGGCTTCTTCTCTTGATTACCGCTTATTGCGCCCAAGATGTTCCAGGGGGAGGGGGAGGGTTATTTCTCGTCAATCCTATCCGCACTACAGATACGCACGTAAGCGCATGATGAACATCTGCAATGGATCAGTACATCGATCAGTGATTGTGCCACAACCAGTATAGCGGTCCCAGTGGTTTCGAATTTTGCAAGGTGTGAAAGGAAGATGTTTACAGCTGTTTCCGAGAACGTTGGCACGGAAAATGTTGCTCACTTTTCGTTTTGAGCACGGATCAGCCGCGATCCAGACCTCTTGTCCAAAGTCAACGCATATGCCCCAAAAGCCGGCCGGGGCACTAAAAACCACAGAATATCTTCATGGGAGTTGTGCTATGACTTCTTTCATCAAAAGTACGCTGTCTCACCAGATAAATAGTCCACAGAAAATGTGAATTTCGGAGCCTGGACCCGGCCATCCGAAAACGGTAATCCTTGGCGGTCCATCAAAACGAAAAGTGAGCCGAGGCAAGAAAAAACCAGCACCGAGACGGGGAATAAATGGGGGTAACATCTTGGTCGTTGCTGAGCGCTGATCGATCGTTGATCAATAAGAGGTGACAGCGGCTGTGCTTGACTCGGAGAGGATTCAGATCCCTCCACTCAGAGCTAGTTGTGAGCCTGGGATGGGCATTGGGGGTTGTTATAAGGGTCGGTTGTGACCGTGGCAAGTGACTCTGCACAGCCTCCTGGCTGAGTCAGGTTGTACCCAACGAGGCGACCCGATGACTTGTGATTATCATCATATCAAGGGAGATCTACGCGAGTCCACGCGTGCTCTTCATCATGATCTGGACAAGTTAACGTTGTGCTCAGTTTTGTTTTCTTCGTGGGCCAGGACCCCCGATTATCCCTTTGGAGCCTAGGTCCGAGTCCGGACAAAATTTTGGGAATTTTGGGTACAGGCTAGGTCCGATCCGGACAGAAAACGGACATCTAAGGCGGAAATGCTGGGACCAGTCCGGACAAAAACTCGGGGTCTGGCCACTTTTTTGGGGACCAAATCCCCCTGAGCTGCCTATTCGGGAGAAAATCCGGCTAGATATGTACCGATCAACTCGAATCTGCGCACAAATAACGAAAATGAGCGAAGCGAGAAAATTTTCGACTTTTTATGGTGTATGGGAGCGAAGAATTACCCATTTAGGCGATGACGTAATGAATAGGCGGTTCCGTCCGGACAAGACCTGGGAAATCTGACCAAAAATTGTCCGGACAAGAAATGGCGGATCCAAGATTTTTGGAACCTAGCCTCGGATGGGATTATCAGGGGTCCTGTGGGCCCTCGGTTTTCGGTTGTCCGAGTCAAAAGCATGGACACGGGCTATCCAATTATGTGCCTGTATGAATCGACAGAGGCGCACCCCGTCATATACCCTTCTGCTCTCGTGGGAACTCCAGACAGAGGCGGCAACATCGGGAGATCAGCGGGCAAGAGAACATGTGAACAAAAGTTTTCGGCTTGCCCTGGCCGCTCTCCTCTTGCGTCGGAGGTTTGCGCTACCACTGGCTTGACGGACCCTGCATCCTCCACCTTCACTTACAAGTCCGTCTTCATGGTGTGCGATTTTTTGGTTTTAGCGACTACGCTTCTCGCCTTGGCAACGGCTACGGGCGCGATTTCCAAGGTTTCGCGCACCGGGAAGTACCTCTACACAGACGACGGGAACCGGTTTCATATTAAGGGAATTGCGTACCAAACCCAAGGCAAGACTGTCTTTCCATCGAGGAATGGTCCCTCTTATCGCTTTTGTATCCAGGGCTTGTCATTCCAGGTCCAAATAACCCGCTAAACCAGCCCTCGACATGTATGCCACTTTTTTGTGCTCACCCATCATCTCAAGAACATATTCTCTCTTCAGTCGTGGACCAACTCGCGGACGACGCGGCATGCACGCGAGATCTGCCTTTGTTCAAGAAACTCGGTATAAATGCGATTCGTGCCTATTCGGTCAACTCCGCTCTCAATCACGACTCATGCATGAGCGCACTCAGTGGCGCGGGGATCTATGTCATGTCCGTATCCGTGGCTCTCATTAGTCGCGTCTCTCTCCTGACATATCTCACAGCATTGATTTAACCTTGCGTATGTCGCCAATTGATTGTCCTAAACTTACTGATGTCCTACATGCAGCGCTCAACGGGTCCATCGACACCACCCAGCCGGTTTGGAGCACCAATATCCAGGACCAGGTCAGGTTCTTCACCGCGATAATATCCAACTGGTGGCTTATCTCCCACCAGTACATCAACACGGTTAATGCCTTCTCAAAATATGACAACGTCCTGGCGTACAATGTTGGCAACGAAGTGCTGACTGCTGGAGCTATCAATGCGGCACCGTTCATCAAGGCAGCGGCCCGCGACATGAAGGCGTATCTGTGCGTCCTATGTTTTCGCGCTTACGCCCGCACTCACCAGCGTTCCAGCACCTCTATCTCGTCCTCCGCGCTCGTCGGTTACGCTGATATCGATGGTGCCTCCAATTTCCGCGACGTGGTCGCAGACTACTTGTCTTGCGATCCGTCCGGGTCCAATTCTGGCAGCACGTCCATCGATATATTCGGCCTGAATAATTAGTGCGTCTGTTCTTATTCGAAGCTCATATATTCATATTTTTTTTGACTAGCGAGTGGTGCGGGAATGCTGCGAACACCTCATTCAATGCTGTCAATGCTGAATTCGCAGACTACAACGTCGTTGCGTACTTGTAAGACCGCGCATTGTTGTCCGTCTTCCTTGGGCCTGATAGTCTGCAGCTCGGAGTTCGGGAGCGAAAACTGCAACCCTAATCCTCGGATTTGGACAGAAGTCGCCACCCTTTTCAGGTAAGTTTTCACCTTTCGAACTTACCCTGCACACTTATTCAGTCTCCATTAGCGCCCCCATGACCGACGTTTGGTCAGGCGGTGTGGCCTTCAGCTACTTTTCTGCCTTAAGCAGAGGACACGAATTTGGAATGGTAACCCTCTCCGCAGACAACACCACTGTGACCACCAATGGCGACTTCGAGAACCTGGTATCTGAGTACAACAAAGTGACCTTCGTCAACAGCCCAGGGAAGTCTTCTGTCTCGGACTCCTCGTTCCCCCCATGCCCCGCGTCGAGCGTCACATGGGCGGTCGGGAACACGACCGCCTCATGGACGGTGTCGTCCACGCTGCCGCCCACCCCAAACGAGGCGGCGTGCAACTGCGTCGAGAGCCAGCTTAGCTGCCGCTTTCGCCCCTCAACAACAGACTACAATGTCGTCGTCGGCGTCCTCTTTGGCCAGGCGTGCGGCCTGCTGATTAACGACGGCGGGTCCTGCGACGACGTCAGTTCGGACGGCATCAAGGGCGTTTATGGCCACATGAGCATGTGCAATCCCAGTAAGCCACCCCTGTTCGTTTTGGGTCTCGGTGTCTGACTATGTATCAATGAACCCACAGCGACCCGGCTCTCCTATGTGTTTAGTCAGTATTACGAGCTGAACAACCGGGAGGCGACTGCGTGCTCATTCGCAGGCAACGGGTCCATCAACTTCGCCATGACCACCTCAACCATGCCGGCCGCCGCCGTGGCCTCCTCCTGCATAGCGGACCCGTCCGCGGTAGCGATACCCACTCTGGGCTCGGGTGGCACTCTTCCGTCTGGATCAAATGCAGCGTTGGCGCCGAGCTCGTCCTCTGGTTCGAAAGGCGCCGCGGGATCATTACGCGGCGGTAATGCGCTGTTCTGTGCGGCCATGATGGCCGCATGTATAGTGGGCAGTGCGCTTTGGACGTTGAGCTAGATTTTCGTATACTTTTTGGGACTTTTGGGAGATGTGGCGGTGACAGTGGACATTTAAAGGTACTCACTTGTTCTGCGTAATTGACAGTATTCGCGGGGTGTGTTTCAGCCTGTCTTTGCACCTCCTCATGGCCCTTGGTTCCTGTAAGGCAATTCTTCGATAATTTATTCAATAATCGCCCACGATGTGACATGTGTCTTTTTGGACACGATTCACGTGCCTCACCCCCTTGTATCGTCGTTGGCGCTCTTCACGGCGCTCTTCTGCCCCCCACCGCCATTGTGTGCATCCCACCCGCTCTATTCTACGGTAATCTAACGCAATCCTTACAATATAAAGTCCGACGTTTGTCGGCTCCAGCATCGTGTTTGACACCATTCAGATCTCTCCGAGGACCACCCAGGTCTCGCGAGATCCAGGTTTTTCGGCCCGCGATCACCACCGCCTCCTCCAGCACCTCTTCCTTCACATCCACCATCACTGCTGCCAACCTGCTGCCCATCGCGTCCAGCAGTACACTACACCCTGCACCTGCAACCACCAACAATGACGAGCATGACAATCGCCGCCCACATCCTTTGTATTCCCAGTCCCACAGTCAAATATCCATGGCTCATTGAAGAAAATTACTGGCTGCAGATAGATGAACTCATTGAAAAGAATCGCAAGGATTGCAAGACACCTGAAGAACTGGACATGTGTGTTCCTTGCTTCCATCCTTTTTTCCTTTATCTAATATAATTTTCTTCCATCAGGTTGTACAATCTCATTTACCAGACAGATATCAAAACCTATGGGGACCCGGCCAACACACTCTACAAAACCGTTGAATTTGATGCTTCTGTGTCATCATGGCAAGTCATCATTCACAAGTGTTCAGCAAATGTTCAGCTGAACCCCAAGAACCCCCAGTTGTTGGCACAGGCAGTGGTGCAGGCAGCTCAGTCGGCTTCCAAGAAGAGGTGGTGTTGCAATGTGGAGAACGAGGTGGATGATGGTGATAAGGTAAACATCTGCACATGCATGAAAATTGCATTTCTGCAACTTTTCATTCTTAAGGCCTATCATCTAGACAAGACATATACCTAGAGTACATATCCTCCCTGGGATAGTGTACTTGGAATATAGACAGCTGCAAGCCAGCTTAAAGAACCAAACCAAGGGTTACTAGATCTAAGCCAGCCTAGAAAGGGTTGGACAAGATAGAGTTGACTCACCCATGCTGGGCAGAGTTCCATGGAAGGGTTCGTAGAGGTCCACCCACTGAAGTCTGTGCTTGAGTTCAACCAAGGGGAACTATGGAGGAGCTAACAAAGATGGCATTGGCTTAATACAAGTTAGTGTTAGTTGAGTTCCTAGGGGAAGCAACTAATAAGTCAAGCCTGACTAGAGGACTCCACAGAAGTATTATCCTAGTTCCATGGGAGGGTTCTGGATAATACAACCATGCATGGGATTTGAGAAGGAAAATGGGCAGAGAGCTATGACTGAGCTACAGGAGGCTCACTTACTATTGAACCATGTTGAAACCACCTGCGAGACAGAATGACTATGAAGAGATGGCACTTTGGTGGGAGGGAATATACCTACCCTTGGAACAGGTCTAACCAACCTGCACATCTGAGGATGAGAATGGCATGCTTGTTGCTCATTCGGCAACTTGGCTTGCTTAGAGACAGTATTGAGACCACATGATTAGTTGGGGTGGACCCTCCCACAGAACTTATAGCCACCAGGGAGAGTTGATTTAATAGGCAACCAATAGACTGTGACATTGGGGCTTAGCCTCCTGCGTCATTAGCTTGACTGATAGCAATGTTTGCCCAGACATTTCTTATCTGTTTAACCGTTTTTAAAATGTATAAAAGGCATAGTTTACTTTGTTTGTAGGCAGTGAGTCTTACCCCCACATTATGGGCTCTGGGATTAACTAGAATCTAATAAGAGTTGATTGATGAGAAAAGACCTTGACGGTGAATAACCATTAGACTTGAGCTAAGACCTCATAAGTGCTCATCCACCATGTATTAGTAGCCCGTTTTCCAACCTGCATCTGACTCTAGTGACCTTAGTAGCTGAAAGCTCAGGCAGTAGTTTTAGTTTGAAACCTTCTGTCCCATGGTATCTAAGAGTGTGATCCTAGAAGCCTTAGGCTCGGACCATTCATTTATGACACTCGAATATCTAAGAATTGTTGGTTTGCTCCTGTGGAACTAGGACTCTGTGCACTGATTTGAAAAACAGACTTCTGTACAAGAACCTTTTTGAATCTGATCTACACTACTTGACAGGTGATATGTACCCTACTTCCCCAAACACAACACAATAGTATTTGAGATCGAGGAGTGATTAGTTTGGTGGTCAGTTGAGTTTATCTCGCTTCACTTGGCACAATAGTGCTGTTTCACTGCTGCACTCAGGTGCAGTGTTTCACTGGTCCATTATAGAAGTAGCTGCAATATTCCATGACACATCGTGATGCAAAAACATAGAGAGATTGTATGGTGACAGATGGCGATCTGTTCCCTTTAGTTTGAGATTTTGAAAGCCAAAGCCAGGCCAGCAAACCATGGCTTCAATGCATGGAGTACAAGGCATGTTCAGGCCATGATTTTCTATAGAAAAATATGTTTATCAGTGATTGGTTACAGGATCCAATTTTCTGCTCACCAGATGGTGATAGATTCCATTTTGAGTGCCTTTGTTGTTGAGATGGCAATCATATACACCCCCAATTTGGTCGGATGTCATCGGGAGACCTGATATCAGATATTGGAGGAGATCTGACAAAACATCAGTGGAACATCCTGAGAATTCTGCGACCTCCCGTCTGAGAGGGTTTTGGAAGGCAGACTATTTCCACACATTGCTCATATTCAAGCCTACCCAACCTCCCTTCACATATGCCTTGAACACACAATGTAAAATTTGGGACTCCCAATGCCTAATTTACTGTTTTCGCGTTGGGTGGTGGAATGGTCTGTGCATGCCATGCAAAGTTGATGATCTGATCAACAAACAAGTCCTAACTTTGTACACTTTTCTCATCTTTCCCCACCTTCCCCTTCATTTCCTCACACCATTTCCACACTGTGACATCTTCTTTGGCCATATGTCAATTTTCTGCAGCTTACATCAACATTGGCCTGTTGTTTCCCCTCAATCCTTGCTGGATGTGCCAAGTTTTCCAATGTGCCTGCCCAAATCCTCCTTCAAGAGATTTCTCTCTTTCGCAATCAAGCTTTCCTGAAACTTGGCCTCAAGTGTCTCTTGAACCTCAAACAACTGCTCCTGAGCCTTGTCTCAAGACCACCACACAGCTCCAAGACCCCAAACCATCTTCGGTGCCCAACACTTTTCAGGATCAAGTCATCAATATGCCATCAAGTGTAATCCCAATGCTGCAATCATTCCCAAAATCCCACTGTGCATCGCAACCTCCAATTTTTCACTGGCTTCCTCACCACAATTCATGAGCATGATAACGGCCTTTGCAGTCCTTGTTACATAACATCTATGGTATTATGTATTGTGAATAGATTCATTTTTACAAGCCAATTTTATTTTCAATTCGTGGGATGGTCTGATGAATCAGGACCCGAAAAGCTCCACCAGGGATGTCCGAGGGATATTGGATCCCAGAATTCTCAGGGATTGTTGTTTTCAATATCTCAGGGATGTTTTTTCGGATCTCCCGACATACAAGTCCCAATATGGTAGAAAAGAGATCCCTGGGAGCTCCGACCAAATTGGGGGTGTACAATAGGATTGTTCACGGTTCCCTTTTTTTCGGCCCTTTTTTGCACCTTTTTTTTGCACCCTTTTTTGTTCCCTTTTTTCTGTGCATGGCCCCTTTTTTCCACTCAACAGCCTAACAAATGAAGATTTGTTCGAGCACTCTTGAAACCTCCGGCACACCTTTGCCGACTTGCCGAGTCTTACGTTCAATTTCAAACTCCGCTTGAAACTCAATTTTCTGCAGTCGTTACAGTCCTTTTTCTAACCCTCTTTCCTCTCTCCTCTGCTCGTGGGGCTATGGTCAGCCTGGATGAGATCGATGGACATGATGTAACCGGGTCATGGACAGTCACACCGGGCCGCCGCGGCCACGCTCGCGGCTCAGTGCAGCCCTTGCTGAAAACTGCGGCAGACATGCCAGCTCTAGTAGCTACTGAAAGTCGAAAGAGGAGATGAAAAAGGGCCGAAAAAAGGGAGCCACGGACAGGGGGTTTCACAGTAGCCTTTTTTTCTTCCCTTTTTGGCTACTTTTTTCTCTAGTTTTTCATCATTTTGGCACTTTGACTAGGGTTTTTCCCCCCTTTTCAACCCTCTTTACATGCCAGAGTTGAAAAGGGAAAAAAAAACCAGGAAAAAACGAAAGGAATACAAAAAAGGGAGGAAAAAGGAGTGAAAAAAGGGGTTTATGATTAGATCAGCTGGGTATTATCTGCCAGTGGCTGTACAGTTATCTGCCATGGCTGCCTGTACCTTCATAACCTAGCTCTCTAATTTCGTAAAAATAATAATTTAGACTCACAAACAAATATAAAAACGATCTGCCTGTTCAGATTGTTTGGGTATGTCCAGTACAACTCGAGATTCAGGATGGCAGATAATTTGCGTGACTGGCAGATAATCCATCATGTCACGCTTATCTACTATCCACTCGCCTCAACACCGTCCTCAAGCTACTGGTCTTCATGTGTCACCAAAGTTGCGAGCACTCTTGTGTTTGGCGCTGCGGGTCACACAAATGGCTGGGAAATAGTGTCCAGATCACCGGGATGAAATTCAGCCCAGGTTGGCTCAATTCAGGCCAGAATCCAGCAACACTTTACCACACCCACATGGCCAATATTCTTGTTGAAGCTTTCCAGCTATTTCTCTCTAAATTTCTACTCTCCACACGCAGATGTCGTCGACAAGTTTGCGGGACAGAATTACTTGCACCCCCAAGTCACGGCAACCAACCGATAGCCTCCCAGGATTTAACTGCGGCAACGATTGATCTGGTGCGCCAAACAGGTCAAATCTTCTCTGTTATCACACTTGACGATGGCCAAGAAATGCCAGATTTCAATTCTATGGGGCTCGCCAATTCCCATCCCCGAATTGCCCAAGACTTGTGGTCCAGCCTTCGAACTCTCATTAGCAGGGTTTGCCTGAGGCAAGTGTGACCGCTACACTTGAATTACAGACACGTCATGACAAGCGCGGGCCATCGCTTGATCAGGTATTTGCCGCCCATTTTTTCGGAGTAAAATATTCTGACCTTTGTTTCAAACAATTTCAACCTCAGAATCCAGACTCAGACCGACACCCCACACTCAATAACCCCGCCGCAAGTGATCCCAACATCGAGTCTGCAAACAAGGTGTCGAGTCGTACCTGAAGACAAGTGCAAAAAAAAAATGTGTACCTGCTGGCGGTGTCACCAAAGTACGTGTCCAAGCAATAAGATTTTTTTCAGGTGTCCTGCCCATGAAAGGTGCCATACAAACGGTGCCAACGTCCTGCTGGTTGCAGAGGGATTGTGGAGGGAATAAGTGCACATATGAGCAACGTGGATGAGTCTAGGCGGCGGCTTTCTAGCATATGTATTAGTTCGAACATGTAAATGTGCCTTCAAGAACCTTGTTAGTACCACAGCAATGGTGCGAGTCTGAATCCGAAAATCTCCTTTTTTTCTCTATCTCTTTCCTTTTTTGATTTCTTTTTTGTGTTTCCTTCTTCGGACACCCAGTACAATGGAAAAAAAACCAAAAAAGGAGCGAAAAAAGGCTACTGTGAACGACCCTAATAGTGGTCGGAATTTTTCAAAACATATAATTATGGCCACAAAGTGCACACAATTAAACATGCTGAGCTAATAAAGTATGATTCACAGATTATCTATACAACTTGCTGAGTAGCATGAACCAAGTTTTGATTTTTCGGTCAAGCCATGGCTTAAGCCAAAGCCAGGCAAGAAGCCAGGCCAGACTTCAAGAGACGAGTCTTTCAAACTTTATGTCCGTTTCAAGCCCAATGGAAGCCATAGTACTCCGTTTGTTGGACATAAAAGAATTGCAACCCGGAATGATCGAGATCGAGACGAGAGTTCTCTAGAAGTTGAACGATGAACGGTCCAGATTCAACCAGAACAACACAGCCGCTGGCCATGACAAAGACCCATCACGTCAGCGACGCGATTGCAAGCGACCTCGGCCAATCTCGATTCTCGGCGTCCTCGCTTTTATCATCCATTTAGAAGTCAGGCGGTGCCTTGCTGTCCCGTCTTAAACTTCAAGACTCTTGTCCACGAAGTTCTGAGGCCAAAACTTGTGCCAGAAATTCCAAACTTCGCAACAACAACTGCCGTGCCAAGACTAGGCCCGATTGCACGTGAAAGAGACACTTGCCCTGCCCCTCTACAACCATATCGACACGAATGGAACCCAAATCAGTCCGCAACCACCACGACAGGCCGGCGCCTTCACTCGAAAACTCTGACCACAGTGATTTCCCCTACTCTGGTGCGTTTGTTTTCTTTCAAACTTTCAGGCATTTTGACGCAGTTGCTGCGGGCTCAGACTCGTACGACAGCGACGACGAGTGGTTCGAGGAGTACACCATGGACCTAGGAGAGGACTTGGAATCTCCAGCGGATGCCCTACAGTGTGCCGATTGGGTCGCCAGCGGCGTTCCCAATGCTCTGGACGCGGAAATGAAACGCCGCACGACGTCCGCTGCCCTCCCTCCTACTCTGAGCCACACGAACACAGACGTCTTTTCCTCGAAGTGAGTCCACATAATTCACATCTCCATGGCTTGTTTCATTTTCATACAGCCCCGACGAACCACTGGCAGCGATCTTAGAGCACCCCCTGTCACGTCTGCTCGTTGGTGTCATGCTACTCGCCATACTGTGGATCGTCACCCAGGGGTCCGAACTATGAGACGCATGTATCCTCTCTATCTCCACCATCTTTCTTCGCCACTTGCTTCTTCCATCATCATCATTATCATCCGCGCTTTCATGTACACTGGCACTACATCCGGAACTTTAGTCTCCATTCTCACCCAGTCCAGACATCATAAGTACATACCCATGACATACCACGCCCATCCATCGGACATCCTGGATAGCAAAACAATAATACCTTCTGTGCCGCACTGTCATCCTTTGGGTCCAAGAGACCGTTCCAAACCGATTCAATGCATATCTTCTCCGCGTCTGCATGAGTTCGATTCAATCCGGAGAAAAATCACCTCCAGATTGAGAGAGAGGTAGGTCACAAACAGGAGGGATGTCGAACGAGACTTGAAAGTTTAAGTCTCGTTCGACATCCGAAAGGTTTAAAACGTTGTGCCCCTGAGCTTCGCCGTTTCAAACTGCGCCCGGTGGCATCAAAACTCTCTTTTCGCCTTTGTTCACCATCCGCCTGGATCTTTCGGGATAGGGCTGGCTCCTCGTTTTCGCACGAAACTTCTTTGTCTCCGAATCGGTCTTGGCACAATTGCAAGCTTTTGTCCCGCATCTGACTTAGTCTCTGGCGTTCTTCTCCCGATCTGGATGCTAAAACCTATCATATTCGTAAAGATACGAGGGGTTCATCATTCCTGGAAGAAACTCGGGCATGCCCGGTCCCTTCCCATTCTGTTAAATTCTAGGACAACGGGAAATCAGATTTGCTCTTCATCTAGCTTCAGCGCTCTACCGTTTTTTGGGGGGCTTGCCTCCAAAATATCTTTTTCGAACGCTCGGGCATGGCCACTCGACCGATCCCCGAGCGCGACTTGGGGTCCACTAAGCCCATAGCCATCCCTGAAAAACTGGCCACAATGGAAGCTCGTAGAAATGCTTAAATGCTTATCTGTAATATTATACTATCGCCCTCACCTCTCCCAATTCATATTTGGCAATTGTCTTCCAAGAAACTGATACTCGTCATCAGTGCAACTGGTGCCCAAGGACGTGCGGTCATCGATGCGCTGCTCGCGCCTACCGGGGACGGGAGTGCCTCGCCCTATTCGATGCGCGCGCTGACTCGGGACCCGACGAGTAAATATGCGCTTCAGTTAAGCGAGAAATTTAAAGGAGTCGAGTGTTTCAAGGTTTCGTGACCACGGACATGCTGACTCAATGTTGAAATGATCGCGACAGGCACGTTTGATGACTTTGACACTGTTGCGGCTGCGTTCGTTGGCGTATATGGCGCTTGGACCAACAAGGATGGGTTTACCGTCGGAGAGATGAAGGCGATTGTCGGGTATTTTCCTTCAACTGATCTGCGCCCGAAATCGATATTAATTGCCTGCATGTAGTACTTCGGCATGAGGATCTTCGAGATCGCAAAGCAGTCGCTGTCCATGAGGCACTACGTATGGAGCAACCTTCCCTATCCCACCAAGGTCCGTGCTCTATTCGCTACCCTGCCAATAAATATCCACTATATATCATGTCCGCAGGATACGGGATTCAACCCGGAATATAAGGTCGGACAGATGGACGGGAAAGCTACGATGGGAGAATGGCCCCAGGCCCAGCCGTTCAACGACAGCCTCAGCTGGAACCAGGTTACAACCGGGCCGTACATGGACATGCTCCAAGGTGTAAGTGCTTATAAAACCTAGCATCCACAATCCACATTTTTCCCGCAGGCGATGTTTGGGCCGCTAAACCAGCGCAAAGACGGCACGTTTGGATGCTGTGTTCTCTCCGAATCGCAAGTCAGATCACGAGTCTCCAAGCACTCTCAGATTCTTGTAGAAAGTTGATCGGATAAATAAGTGTATAACAGACTGAGCGTCCACTACTCTATACATAGCTTTTATACTACGCCAGAAAATACACTAGTAAGATAATAAGCTACGAGATCCGTCCGTATCAGTAATAATATTCTAGAGAGTTCTGCCCGAGGTAATTAGTGAGCAGAATAATATGCATACGGTTTGTCATTCCAACAATTCTGACACTCTTCTACAAGGCCTAAGGCTTTTACATGGAAGGCTCTGTATTTCAGCAGAAGCTCGGGCACTCCTGTCCCACCGATGCCCGAAAGTGACGTGGGGTCACTAAGCCATATGTCACCTAGGCTCACAGATGAATCGTTTAAAAAGCGTCTGAAAGGGCCTCGTTCAGCATTCAAGGTCACTCGTCTCAACCATCTAATTAACAATGTCTTCTCAGAAACTTATCGTCATCATCGGTGCAACCGGTGCGCAAGGACGCGCAGTCATTGATGCGCTTTTGGCACCTGTCGCGGACGGGAGTCCCTCGCCCTATGCGGTGCGCGCTCTGACCAGGGACCCCAAGGGTAGCCATGCGCTACAGCTGAGTGCCCGCGGGGTCGAGTGCGTTCAAGGTTCGTCAATTTGATTTATTTAATTTGCACCATGGGAAAATGTCTAATCCTTGTGGCAGGCGCCTTCGACGACTTTGATTCCGTTGCTGCCGCCTTCGACGGCGCATACGGCGCCTGGGTCAACACTGACGGGTTTACGGTGGGAGAAATGAAAGAAATTGTAACCTTACCTTCTTGTTATTCTATCCTCCTCTCATATCACATTGGTTACAGTACAGCGGTATCAGGATATTCGAGACCGCTAAACAGACGCCATCCTTGAGACACTACGTCTGGAGCAATCTCCATCACCCATTCAAGGTGCGCATCATCTCCCTCATTGTTGATAAACACACTCACAGTGTCTGTAGGATACGGGATACAATCCAAATTACAAAGTTGGACACATGGACGGGAAAGCACGAGTCGGAGAGTGGCTCCAGGCGCAGCCATCTATCCTCTCCGATGACGGCCTAACCTGGAGCAAGGTCACCAGCGGCCCATACATGGAGCTGCTGCAGACGGTAAGTTTAAAGTTTAGTTCCTGGTGGTGGCACGTTCTAATTTCTTCCGTAGGTGATGTTTGGGCCCTTGAATAAGCGCAAGGATGGCACTTTTGTCTTCGCATCGCCAGTTGCGGACGGACAGGTCCCCATGATCGCCCTGGGTGATCTCGGCTGGTGGGCCCGCTGGACGTTCGACCATCGCGCCGAGACGTCTGCCCGCAATCTTGAGATTAGCACGGAGAAGGTCGGGTGGAAACACCTCGTCGAGGTATGCATTCACATACCAATAATCGTGGTGTTGCATGTACCAAATCCTTGCTGCAGACCTTCACACGCGTCACCGGCCACCCCGCCGTCTTCAAGCGCCAAACAATCGACGAATGGTGGACCAACTTCGACGATCGGATCAACAACCCCGCAGCAAATGAACGCGAACGCGGCGATGGCTCCGTCACTATCCGCGAGAATTTTTCCGCGTTCTGGCGGGTGTTGCGCGACGATATCATCAAGAAAGACATGGCTTGGATTCGGAGCGTTCATCCAACGGGATATACCTTGGAGAGCTGGATGCGGGAAAAAAAATACGAGGGGCAGTTTGAGTCGCAGCTCAAGAATGAACAGGACGGGAAGGCGTGGGGGCCAAATCGAGAGAAGATGGCGCTTCTGTAATTATCCTTGTAACTGTATATCGTCGATTGGATTGTCCATGAGATGAGGCTGACCGATAGATATGAAAAAGAAAAATCAATTCAGACTTAACAACGAAAGTCTATCACTCCGCTTGTCGTACGGTAGCTGGTTTACGTGCAATTGGAACTTATATTTTGACGTGTTTCTCGATTCGACGCGACGCGTATGTCACGTGACGGCGATGAACACAATACATTAATGTAGGAAAGTGCGTAGTCTCCTATTACTGAATGCCAATATCTCCCTGGTGTTTTTGCTCGGTGCACAAGTTGTTACGTTCAAATCCTCTTTTTGATGTGTCATTTGTGGTTTGTGTTCGGGCCGAACTGTGACAGTTCGGACGACTAATGTATTAACAAGACATCTTTCTACAGTCTCCCAGCCGCACGTTACGGGGTCGGGGAAGACAAAGTAATGACTTTACAGCTGTTTCCGAAAACCTTGAGACTGGCCAAAAGGTTTTGCTCGTCCCAAGTTTTTGATGGAGGGCTGCTTTTGGTACGGATCACCGACCTTTTCGGGATGGGCCCAGTCCAGGCCGTCGGTGACTTCTGCTCCAAGAGTTGTTGGATTCCCCCCAAAAAAACCAGAATGGGCAGACAATATCAGGATGTATTCATTGTAGGCTTTTGCAAATTTATGCCTCATAAACTCGAAGTTTCAAAGGATAATGAATTTGTTGGTGCATCGGTAACCCGGAGCAGGATAGAGCCCGTCATACCCAAAACAGTAATCCTTAGCATTCATCAAAAGTTGATGCAGGCAAAAAATTCGTGAGCAGTCTCAAGGTTTTCGGAAACAGCTGTAAAGTGAATTCTCTGTTTCGCAGCAGTAGTAGTCATACAAAACGACAAATCCCTGCGAAATTTCGCCAGACAATGAAGATGTGCATGTCAAACAGTTATGTAAAGTTCAAGTCAGCTTCATCCGTCAAATGCTCAACCTCCACCGCCGCTCCATGATTGCTCCATTATTCACGGAAACTGGGATAATGCCTCTCCGAGTCCGACACCTTCTGCTCGATCTCAGCCATCTGGTGTACTTTCTTGGTCTCAATGACGACATGTATGCTCATGCCACTCTCAATAGTTCTATCGAACTTTCTGGCAAGGGTAAGAAATCATGGGTCAAAGATCTCATCAAAGCTGCCTCGAGAATTCCATTCCACTGCCCAGTGCTTGTTCTGACACACTGTACTTCTATCAAAGACATCGAAGACTATGCTGAACTGGTGCAAAAACTTATGCTGGAATGGCTGCAAGGTGAAATAGACTCTTCCGACAAGCTGTACCTGCTACATGGCCGGCGTGAACCCCAAAAAGACAAGAGACCAGCTCAAGTAACTTCCTGCATGCGGCACTACCTAACAATGGTGAAGACTCAAAAACATCGAGAAGCTATAACCTCCATATTGCTTTCTACCCACCTGTTAGCTGTGGAAATCTTGCGCTACATCGATCACGTGTCCAACCCGTGCCCCGGTTGGAGCGGCTGTGTAGGTTCTGTAGAAAAGAAGTCGAGACACCTGAACATGCACTAATCACCTGCAAGTCCTCAGACACACTGGTCGAATTACGTGGTGTCTTTCTTGCGGAACTCTTCACCACTTTACCAGACCTACAACGCCGGATGGCGGAACTCTCAAATACAGAGTTTCTCAAGGCCATCATTCATCCGAGATTGACAATTGTACTGTTTGCCAAGTACAGGTTTGAGGTCTTCGAGGTTTTTTACGCTGTTCCGGTATTTTGATTGGTTGCTTGACGAGACCAGCTCAGATTGATGTGCTGATTTTCTTTTTGCTTTTTTGTATTCTTTTATTCTACCGTGGCGAGTTGGATGTTTTGACCGAAGGCTGCGACCGTGAGCTCGACTTTGGGGATACAGAGAGGCCCAGGAACTATCATCGGGATACTTTCTGGAAACCGGTGTTCCTAAGCGGGACCGTGCCGTGTAAATCTACCTACCTACCTACCTACCCTGGTAGCCGACACTAAAACTTCAAGACCCCAACCCCTCTACGGTGGCTGGCATTTAACAAGTGTAAACAGCATAGCCACAATCCACGAGAATATTTGTTCCCGATGGATATTGCTCAGAAAAATGTGGGGGTTGACCCAGAATGTCTTCTGAGGTGTCCTGGGTCTCAGCTGCAAATTTTCCAGGAGGCACCACAGCCCCTCGAAGCTTCACAGAAATCGGGCCAAGGGGGGTGGCTATGTTGTTTATGCTTGTTAAATGCCAGCCGCCGTGGAGAAGTTGAAGTTCGGAAGCTATATGTCGGCAATCATGTATTTGTGTTTTTCACTGGTTGAGCATTTCAAGTTTTTCAGTGAAAATATTGGTGAAAAACTTCCTTCATTTGTCACACTTTTTTCACTGAAAAAGTCTGTGAAAAATTCAAACCTTTTTCAGTACTTTTTAATGTCAGGGTGAAAAATTCAAAGTAAAATCAAAAAGTACTGAAAAAGTTTTATACTTTTCACATACTTTTTCAGTGAAAAAAGTGTGAAAAATGAAGATAGTTTTTTACCAATATTTTCACTGAAAAGCTTGAAATGCTCAACCAGTGTTTGTATTACTAAAAGCTACTACAGAAAATCTCTTGATATTGCCGCTACTGTCTTGCCCCAACCCCATAACGTGAGGCTGGGTAGGAGACTGATCTTTCTAGCCTATATGATGTCTGTGATCTCGTTCGATTGGACTATTCTGACGACAGCAACAGCATTGTTCATGTAAGTTTACTGCCAGCTGGTCTCTATTTATCGTTGACTTGACTTATTGTGGATCCAGGTCTATACTATAAATGCGCTTCAGCTAACAAAGTTGCCTGACTACTCGCACATTTAATTTACAACTTTAATCTTCTGCATCAACGCGCATCCAAAAGCTCTAACTCTACTGCTCTACTCTATGGTGGCGGTCAAAACTTCATGTCAAACTGCATTTTTAGTCAGATTCCCCCAAGATTTGAGATTTGGAAGGAACATAGGGTAGGTTTATGGATAAAATTTTCATTTCAGAAAAATTGGGGGCACTCCTAATTTAGGGTTACAAATGGCAGATTTTGGGATGCAAAAAATAAATTGTGTGTACCTAACTCGAGCCTCTGAGGACAAAGAAAAATTGTATATACTAGAGTCGGCTACCTAGTTGAGACTTCTTCTTCCACTGTGCCTCGGCCACCTCAATCTCCGTCTTTTTGACCCCTTGATGAGACTGTTTAACCGCAAATTCAGCAACTGGTCCCGTCATGCCATGGTGGTAGTAAACACTTGCATATCGATCAGCACGGCGGAAGAATCTCCGAATGGTGGGGAGAGGGCAGGCAGCTAGAGCCTCTGTGACGAGCTCCTGAGCTTTTTTCCACTGACCATTTGACCGCTTGTGGAAATAGTGTTTGATCCAGGCCCAAAAATATTTGATCGGGTTCATCTCCGGGTGGAATTTGGGGAGGAAATGGCAGACATTCCCGGCGCCCCCTCAATCAGCTGTGAAGATCATGTTAGTGACTGTAATCCACTAAATAATGGAACAAACCAGTTCCAGTTGGGATTTCTCACCCGCAAAATCCGGTTGCTGTGAGAGCAAGCAACACATGCAGCAGTCCACTGGCCGCTCCTCTTCCTCGTCGCTGTCGTTACTGTCGTCGCCATACTTCTCTGCCTCCTCGTTGGGAGAAGCACCGTCCAGATGCAGTTTATGTGCCTTCGAGGCCTTGCATGCTTTGCAATCCCCGATCAGTGGCTTACCATTTGTGTTCTTTGTGTAACCACGTTTGGCAAGAATCACCTTCATACCCTTTGGCTGCCCTTCAAATTTTTTGTGGGGATGATCGTTCGGCAGGGGATTGTCGAAGACCATTTTCTGGGGTTTTCCACTGTGGCCATGTGGGTTATCTGAGGGAATTACCGTCTCCCACATCTCAGGAACCTTGCCGCCAGGATTCACGTTCATTTTTGTGACTGTTAACACATTCTTCGTGAGGCTGCTGTGCGCCGACGAGTTGTCGAACACCCAATGGATGATGGCCTTGGGAAACATCCAGCGTGCGATCAAAATAGCCTTGGCCAACTGTGTGACATATGGTGGGGAAGTCAGATGGCGATAGAATCAATCAACTTACCTGCGCGATCATCTGTTCCATGTTCCAGTAAGCATCGCCACCCAGTTTGTTGTCTGGGTAAATTACAGTCATCAATTTTGTGAACGCGATGCGAAGTTCAGCGACAAGTGCTTTGTTTTCCACCACCATCTCTTTGGTAAGATCGAGGAGGCCGTAGCACTCGCACAAAAATGCGGAAACCATGATCAAGCATCCACAACCTTTCTTCTTCAAAACCTGCTTGTTGGCCTGAAGCCAGTAGTGGTTATTTTGGTAGTCATTTGAATGGACGGTCGACTCATTGTGGACAACAAAAATGTGTTCGAGTTCATTGTCTTCAGCTTCACGATGAATTTCGGCCATATTGGGCTCTGCATATCGAGGTCGGAAAGGGTCGGCAGCCTCCAGTTCAGCAAGATATTCTTTACAGTGCTTCTTCATGTCCTTCCACTCATGCCCGTCCCAATAAACAATCTTCTGGTGTGTCTTGCGACGGTAACCGAGCTTCCAGAGCCATCACTGGCGTTGCCGAACAGATATGGTCTTCTTTTTGAACGAAAGGGCTGGGAGCAGGGTTTCATTGACATGCTGCTGGAGTAACTTTGGGTTTATCTGACAATGGTCATGTTAAGTGTGTTTATGTTTGCGATTTTTCACTCACCGTGCCGGCTGCAAGCCTGTGAAGCCATCGCTGGACACCCATATAAAACCCTTCATCATCAAGAATCCCATTCTGCTTTTGCCGCCGTCCCTGATGGCTCAGTTTCAGAGCCCCATTGGCCTCGAAAAAACGAGCCTGTGCACGAAGCATGCACTGGAACGCCGGACCGTGACCGTGATTTTTAGCAACACACAAAGCTGCCGCCAATCGACCCATTCGGGGCATCCAGCGATAAAAATCCGCCAGCGTGGCAAACAATATTGTGCAGTGATAGTCTTTTGATTTCTGACCTTTCTTGAGACCGTTGGCAGCAAGAGAGGCCAGCTCCAAGGGATGAAGCGGAGCTGCGTCCTCGAGAACTGTTTCGACCCACTCGGCAATCTCGTCGGCAACAATGATTGAGTCTACAGCAACATCGCCCTCTTTCGAGCGAGCTTCTTGCTCAAGCACTCGGGGTGCTCTTCCTCATAGTCATTGAGATCAGATTTGCCAGTTTCCAATTCGCTGCTAGAACTAGACTCCTCCTCCTCCTCACGCAATTCAACCGCAGTGGCTGAGGATGAAGCACTATCCCCTTTCAAGTGTTTGGTGGGAACGGGGCTTGAAGAGATTACAGCACGTGGTTGCTTTTTGAACATGTCGCCAAGTGTGAGTTGTTTCCCAGGCTCAGGTTTTCAGGCTTGAAGATAGCCCATTTGGTGCTCAAAATCGACTTCCGAGATAGCAAGCCGCCCATTTTCGTAGTCATCTTTGAGAGTCATTCGCTTCCCAGACGCGGTGCGCACTGACATGCCCCCAATCGAATACGGCCCATTCTGTTTGCCTTCGAAAAAAATATTAACATGGTGCAAGAATATTATTAACGTGCTGCGCACCTTTCTGCTTGGGCACAGGTCCCACCAATCTGTGCTCAGCACCCCGCATCTCTGTGATCCGACACTTCTTCTCAGATTTCTCCTTCTGAATAGCGCGCTTCTCCATCTTCTCTTCCCATGTCATTGGCTTTGGGAGCTGTGCCCAATATTCCTCAGGCTCCGACTCATCCGAGCCGCTGGCAGATTCCCAAGTCAGTGGGTTGTCATCCGGGCCGTCGTCATCACTGATATGTTCAGCAGCTGCGCTTGGCTGGATGTGAACGCTCCGTGGGGCCACGCTGAGCATGAGCTCCCGTTTTACGCGGGTGGGGCATGGTCGTCGACGAAAATGGGCGCGTTGATGGCGCTGCACAGCCACCGGACCGGGTGATCCGCAATCAAAACGGCAGAATCCGAGTCGCAAAACCAAAAATCAACTTTTTGAAACTTCTGTCCTGGCAGATCTTTAGATTGGGTTCTTCTGCTACTATCTATAGTATTGCCATCACTTTTTCTTGAAAAATGGATCGGTAGTAGCGATTACTAAATTGGGACACAAACTTGTCGCGAAGTTCGGTCCGTCACCATACTCTATGATACTTCCATAGTTGACCTATCTATTGATATATAGACCCTATTAAATCAACTATTGGTAATCTCAATCGCATGAGGGTGTTTGTTTGTTTGATCATGGTAGCATAGTTGTCAGAGTTTAGCGGAGTTTCAAATTGTTGGTTTTGCAGATACGAAAATGGGGGCTTCCACTTATGGCACATTTTAAGGTCGGTCTCGATGTAAGCTGGAAAAATATGTGTCAGGATATTTTTTTCTAGAGGTCACTGCAGGCGACCGACTGTGTAGTCAAATTATCTTTTTATTTCGGGCACTGAATAATTGAAGAGCCGCTGATGCCGAATGATCTCGTGATCAGTGCGTGGCTTTAAATTCGTCCGAATGCTCTATCAAGCCTGAGCGCCTTTTATCTAAGCGCCCCTGGCGTCTATAAACATGGTAGAGATAATGCTATAAATTCCTAAAGGTTCAGCTACCGCCTCGAAGAGGCCTAATCCAAGTCATACATTTCTTGTCATACTAGTATGTGATCTCAGTTGTCGTTTTTCCGCCCTTGTGTTTCCTTTTAAGGAGATTCACATGCAACACGGCACACCCGGGATTTGACCACACTGCTCGCCACCGACGAGAGATGGCGAGGTTGAGGGGTTGGCTGTGGGAAGTCCAAATTTCAGAAAAAAAATCAGGGGCACCGCTGCATGCCGCCGTGTCAACCCGGCACAGTCTATGCTGCAGGGCCCTGTACAGCAGCCTGAGAATCCTGCAGAAGGGCTCTATGGCTCATGAATGGCGAGCGAGGTCGGGTGGCACGGTGGTGGTAGGAACGACAGAACACACGAATGTAACGCGTAACGCGGCGGGGATTGAAAGGATCCAACTGCCGAAAAGCAGCCGAAATTCGCCTTCCAAATAAGGAGATGCTTAATCACGAATGCAAGGGCGGAAAGTCAAAGACTTGTGATCGCTCATTACATAATGAGCGATCACATACTAGTATGACAAGAAATGTATTTCTACACATATTCCGCTGTATAATACCGCTACTGAGAATCCACCAACCCCATAACGTGCGGCTGGGTAGGTTAAAAAGCTGCCTACACACCCTTTACTGGCCCCCGGAAACTACCATGCCACCCTGTCCGGGATAGAGTAAAACTGTAGCCCAAAATGACCCCCAACCTAGTTCACGATATAGAAAAGAGCCTGAAACCCGGGGAACTTTGTCCGCCATAGAGTAAATTGTGCGGAGCGCAGAACTTTTTTTGGTGTGTATGTACCTGGAGCTATGGAATGGTGTAGATTTGGTACAAACATCTGTGTTGAACGCCGCTGATCAGAGATTTGAATTGATTTAACATGCCAGAACAGACCAATTCCCAGTCAATCAGCCCAAAAGTTTGAGCTGGGAGAAAAATCACAATTTTCCCTCCTAAAACCTTGTCCGAGATAGAGTAAAAGATGGTCCAGAAGGCCAAATTTCATAAGGTAAAACTGCCCAGATTTTGGGCTCAACCCGGACAAGGTTACATGGTAGTTTCCGGGGGCCTCCCTTTACGCCTGATCAGAGACTGGAAAGTGGGAAATATTTCGTTGCCCTTTATCCGGAAAGCGGAGCCAAGATCTTACAACAGCGACACAGGCGTCCAGGCACACGTACTCTGACGTGCAACATGTTCCCACGGATACCACAAAAGGAAATTCGACACCCACAAACTCATCACTGCATCTGGCCTTACGCTCTATCGATGTTCTCCTCTGGATGGGCTGTTTCTCTCACTCTCGTGATCATTCTAATCTCTTACCGCCTACGCAAGAAGGCAAGTCCCCCACTGCCACCTGGGCCTCGAGGACTCCCCCTTGTGGGTAACATCTCGGACGTTCCTTCCAATGATTATTGGGTTGGATTTGCGGAGCTTGGAAACGTTTGGGGTACGTCGACAGCATGAAATTCTCCACCCACTCAGGATTTACCAGGTGACATCTCATCCCTGACCATCTTCGGGCAAACCATGGTTATTGTCAACTCTTTGAGCATCGCGGAAGATCTTCTTGACGTTCGAGGTTCTAATTTCTCAGAGCGGCCAGTCATTCAGATGGGCGGTGAACTGGTCGGGTTTCGGAACACGCTTTCTCTCTCCCAGTATGGGGATAGAGTGCGGAAGGAGCGGAAGCTTTTTCACCAGCTCTTCGGCAGCCAGAACACTGTTCAGCGGTTTGCCCCTCTGATCGAATCGGAAATCCGCAAGTTTCTGGGCAATCTTTTGCAGAATCAGACCAAGGTAGAGGATGAAATACAAAGGTGGGAGGGTCCTTTGAACATGTAGGGTACTTGTTTCACTAATCTTTTCCTGTGGCAGGTCAACAGGAGCAATCGTTCTTCGTATCGCATACGGATACCATATCTTGGACGGACCAGGAAAAGACCCATACATCGATTTATTTGACACCGCAGCAGAAAACTTCACAAACTCGACTAAACCAGCGGCTTTCCTGGTCGACATCATACCAGCCTGTGAGTCGCATTGTTTGGAGAATTTCCGGCCTTTGAAATGCCTCACTAGTACGTTACTGGCCCGAATGGTTACCCGGTGGTGGATTCCACACCACGGCCAAAGCATGGTCAAAGCAGCTCCTAGAAGCCATTGAAACTCCCTACAGCTACGTCAAAATTCAAATGGCAAGTGCTGTATCCTCTTGAAGTTGTCACTCAGGTTTATCAGCTCGTAGGCTGCGGGCACCGCTGAAACATCATTCACGTCGTCCCTTCTAGAACAACGGCCCGACGAGGAATACCTGATCAAATGGGCAGCTGCTTCCATTCAAGCCGGGGGGAGTGACACGGTGAAAGCAAACTATTCCACCGGGAGTACAGCTTCTGACTGCCGTATTTCAGACTGCGTCCCAACTTGAAGCGTTTTTCTTGGCAATGTCTCTTTATCCGGACGTCCAAGCGGCGGCCCAGAAGGAACTCGACGCGGTGATTGGCTCCGACAGACTGCCGCAGAGTTCCGATCGCGCCCAGCTTCCGTACATGAATGCGCTTTGCAAGGAAGTCCTCCGTTGGCATGTAGCTGCACCGACTGGTAAATATCCTGTGTTTATTTTTCATGTCGTTCTCTAATGCACATTGGTAGGTATACCTCATCGAACTCGTGAAGATTTCATTTATGACAGAGGGGGAGATTTCGAACCGTTGCTTATCCCAAAGGACTCAATTGTCATCCCAAATATATGGTCGGTGTTGTGTATCAGGATACGCATAATCCGATTGAAATTTACACACAGGAAGATGACGCACGATCCAGAACGTTATGCGGATCCCATGACCTTCAACCCGAGCAGGTTCATCGACAAAGACGGACAAGAACCTGAACAGGATCCCTCCCGTATCTGTTTTGGATATGGACGACGGTCATTAATCTTCAATGTTCTGACTTCCGATTTCACTGATTCCTGGTATCCACCCAGAATCTGCCCAGGCAACCCGATTTTTCTAATACTTACATCGCATAGCTGAAATTTAAACGCCAGGAAAACTGCTAGCGGACACGACCCTCTTCATAGCATGCAGCATGATCATCTCCGTCTTCAACATCTCCAAAGCGCACGACGAGAATGGGGTGGCGATCGAACCGCGTTTGGGTCAGACGAGCGGCACTGTGAGGTAAGTCTAGGGAAGTTTCTATCGAGGTCTAATCTAAAAGGATCCTAGCCGACCACTCCCGTTCAAGTGTACCGTGGAGGCTAGGAGTGCACGGGCTTCAGCACTTGTTTCTGAGGGGTTGACTTAGTCTCCCCATTCCATTTAAATTCAGCCCCCCGCGTTGAACTTGCTATATGAACAATCAAATGTAGCGTGTTCATCCAAGGACTGATGGCGGGCTGTACATAATATCTGAATTCAAAATACCGAGAAGTATTTCTAAGTTAACCTGATGAAAACTTAAGGGAAGGTGGTGCGGTTCAACTTTCCAATCCCGTATGCCCAGATATGCCCCAAACTGCCACTTAAAATATCGGCAGAAACTGACAGTTCTGGGCATAATGATGAGTCCATCGCAGATGGATTTTTGAACACGTTCCGTCCAATTCTGCTCAAACCTGCCAGCTGCAGAAAGTGCGCGCATAAGCCCATTTGGGACAGGTATTTCCCGACGCACAGATGACTTTAGTGCGGGAATTCCAAAAATTCCTTGCCTCCTCCTACCATCTCCCTTCCCGCTGTCCCCGCTCTCCGCCGTCCGGGCCTGTCCACTTTCCCGGACCAATAATGTGCCTCTAGCCTCTACACACTTTGCCCAACCAGCCACAGACGAATGCGTCCAAAGCAGGAAAACGGCGGCAACTGACACGACGGGCTTCGGCAGCGCGTTTCACGTCCAAATCAGCCTTATGTCGTGGATAAATGTCCCTGGTGAGTCATTCATGCTCCAACGTGGCTCACTAATTATTTGCGACATTTATCGACGAATTTGCCCGAAAATGGACCGTCATGTGAGCTTTACAGTATTTGGATGAGCCCTACCTTATCTGAATACGGTCGCGACTGAAATTTTCCGACTGGGCCATTTGTCCAGCCTTGCGCGCTCCCGTCCCCATCCACATTTGCGCAACGCGCCAAGTAGTTAGTGGTGCGCACGTGAGCGCGAGCAGCGGAGTTCGAATTGCGGCGCTCCGCATCAATGCCATCAACAACCTTCCCTTACATCAACAACCTTCCCTTACATCATCGAACGTACGCGTCAATCGCGTCCAAGATGTCAGACACCAAGCTGGGAGCGCTAGCTATATCGTACTCAAGGAAACCACCGAGGAGCGGCAGATTCCGGCTAGCGGGATGTATCCTTTCCGCTGTCTTTCTCGTCCAGATCACGTCCAAAGTATCGCTTTCGGCCAGAGATCTGTTTCATATAGCTGAAAGAAACCTCTAGCTCTTCTCTCGGCCGCAGGTCCAAATTCATTCACCTGTTGAAGCATCTGATTGGCGCACGGACGACGTGCGCTTCGATAGCTACAGTTTGATCCTGAAGGGACAGCGGATATTCCTCCAGTACGTATCCGCGCTTATCTATCCAAGCGGCCTCTGACTGCTTGATAGCTCGGGCGAGTTTCACACCTGGAGGCTCCCTGTTCCGTCTCTCTGGCCCGACATACTGGAGAAGACGAAAGCAGCCGGCCTCAATGCAATCAGCATATACACACATATGGGGCTGCAGAACCCTTCTCGAGGAGTCGTAGATTTCGATGGCTTTCGGGCGCTGAAGCCTCTGTATGAGGCTGCAATGGCGGCCGGAATCTGGGTTATTGTGCGACCAGGTCAGTCTCCCAGCTCTCATTCTGCTGCTTCTGTAACTCCGTACCAGGACCTGTAAGATCCTGTCGTTCTGTCTGTCACCTCTGACGATTGGAATTTGTTAGTATATCAACGCCGAAACCTCCGCTGGTGGCCTCGCGCACTACCTCACCTCTGAAGTTGCTGGGCATCTGCGGACGAACGACTCTGACTTTACTGAGGTCTGGCAAGATTACATAAAGGGCATCATCAAGGAGACGGCGCCCTACCAGATAAACGTCGGAGGCCCAGTGATTGGTATGCTCTTGTTGATCGGCTTTACTTCTTGTTGACTTTTTCTCGTAGCTATCCAGCTGGGTAAATTGGGTTGTGTGCAAACGATCGGTGCTTACGCTGGTTTAGATAACGAGTACACTCAGCATGATCCTGGGCATGGCGAGTATTTCGAAGAACTGAAGAAGGTGTTCCACGACTCGGACATAGTCGTGCCACTGACGTACAACGACCCGAACCAAGGCGAGAATTTCATCAACGGAACGGCAGGCATCTTTTTAGGGTATCCATTACCGTCCATTCATTTTTTCTTTGAACTCAGGGCGCAGTCGATCTCTACGGGTACGTCCATCTACGCCTGCTAACACTCGTTCTCTGACTCTGGGGCAGCCTCGACTCATACCCGCAGCGATTCGACTGCTCACATCCGTCGGTCTGGAAACCAGTCGTCACTAACTACCACGAATACCACGCGCGGGTCAACCCTTCGCAGCCGTGGTATATTCCAGGTCATTTTTTCGCCCTCCCTTCTCATCGTGTCGTACCCAATTAATCCTGTATCAGAATTCCAAGCGGGCTCCTTCGATGCGTGGGGACCCACCGCGCCTGGTTTGTCCATCCTCCTGCGAAACTTCCATGTTTTCATGCATTTGTGCAGGGTACGGCCGGTGCGCGGAGCTCACTGGCCCCGACTTTCAGTCCGTATTCAATCTGCACCTCTGGGCAAGCAATGCCAAAATGATTAATTATTACATGCTTTATGGGTTCGTGGAGTATATCCCTTTTATTCGCCCGGTGCTAATCAACAACTGGCAGGGGAACGTCATGGGGAGGGTTACCATTTCCGTGAGTACCACTTGCACCGTTCTTAACTCGATAGCTGACTTTCTTGCAGAGGAGTAGAGACATTCACCGATTATGTTTCTAAGCCATGCTGATCTTACATAGGTGTATACTTCATACGACTATGGAGCACCTGTCTGTATTACGACACATTTGTCTATCTCCTTTTAAACTGACGCTCGGAATAGATCACTGAATCGCGTGCACTTACAACTAAATACGACGAGCTGAAATTGCAGGGGATGTTTGTGCGTTCGTCGCCGGACTTTTACAAGACCGACTGGGTCACAGACTCCCGAACCGGCCTGGCGACAGCCAGCTCGAATCCTGATGTGTTTGTCACGCTACTGCGAAACCCCGACTCGGGGACGTCGTTCTATATCGCACGCCTGAATGATTCCACGTCGACGTGAGCGCCATCCCTCGTCAATTCTCCGTCTCGTGCTTGATGCTGGCCTATCGCATTTAGGACTGTCACAGACTTCAAGCTAACCGTGTATACGCTCCAAGGCAGCTTGCAACTCCCACTCGTTGTACCGTCCATCACTCTCGGCGGCCGGCAGTCGAAGGTCATCGTCACAGAGTACGCCTTCGGCAGCTCCTCCGTCACGTACTCCACCGCGCAGATTTTCTTCGCCGGCGTCATCGACGGGCGGGACGTTCTCTTCCTGCACGGCACGTCCACCCAAGCACACGAGGTCGCGCTCCAGCTCACGGGGACGCCCAACCCGTGGCTCCACACGCAGTCCCCCGCCGTCGCGCGCAGCACGCACCACACAGCGGGCACGGTCATCAGCTTCCTCGGGGGCGTCGAAGGGCTGCTCACGGTGTACGACTCGGACACGCAGCTCGTGCTGTTCGCGGACTCGGCGACGGCGGCGACGTTCTGGGCGCCCGTCCTCGCGCGCGCGGCGGACGGCGACGCGTTCGCGCGGTTCTGGGGTATCGGGAGCAACAGCTCGGTGCTCGTCGGCGGGCCGTACCTCGTGCGCGGCGCGGCGATATCCGAGTCGGGCGCGGAGCTCGCGCTCACGGGCGACCTGCTCGAGGGCGTGCGGCTCACGGTGATTGCACCGCGGAGTGTGCGCTCGATCACGTGGAACGGCGGGGTCGTTTGGGGCGCAGGCGCGGGCGTGACGGCCTTTGGCGGGTTCGTCGCGGAGCTGGTGCCGCGTGCGGCGGCACTGGGGGGCGTGCGCGTTCCGGAGCTGACAGGCTGGAAGTTCCGGGACAGTTTGCCCGAGATTGGACGGGCGTTTGATGATGCGGGCTGGACTGTGGCGAATCACACGGAGACGAATATCCCGTACAAGCCGCATTATGGGGACCGGGTGCTGTATGGCTGCGATTATGGCTTGTGATGACTTTCCTGTCTTTTCGGGGAGCTTGTTGACCATGATTTTTTTTTAGCTGTGAAAATGTTGTGCTTTGGCGTGGTCATTTTAATTCCACCGGGGCTGAGAAGAGCGTTAACCTGTCGATTAACGGGGGACAAGGTGATGATCGGCTTCTTACTTGACTAGCTAAAATATGAACTGCGGCTTTACAGCATTTGCCGCAAGTGTTTGGCTGAATGACGTGTTTTTGAACACTTCGTACGGAAAGTCAGTATTCTCGCCTCCCTCATCGTAGCTTTAACTCACTCAGCATGCAGCTCGACAAACAATTTCAACATCCATGAGGAAACAGACGATCAATTCGTATTCCCTGAAAGCGCATTGCTGCCTGGAGATAATGTCATCACCATCGTGCAGGTATTTTTGTTTGGCATGTGTGGAAGTAGCGTTTCTGACGTCAATCCAGGACAACATGGGCTTGAATGAGACCGAAGATCGTCAGTCTGGTTTAATATTTTTGCGGCCTATCTCATCTGATCTCTAGTGGACACCGACTCGTCCAAGAACCCCCGCGGTGTACGGGGCTTCGCTCTCGATTCAGGGAATTTCACCGAATGGAAAGTGCAAGGGAAGGTCGGAGGGTATACTGGGTAAGCTCTTATCCGGGGTCTGTAACTCATGCATTCTACGGTTTCATGTTAGATACCCTGACAAGGTTCGCGGCCTATTCAACGAGGGTGGGCTGTTCGGCGAACGCATGGGATGGCATCTGCCCGGATTCGATACAACTTCCTGGGAATCGCGCGCGCTCTCTGACGGGCTCCCGGACTCTGCGGCGGGCGTCGGGTTCTTCGTCACGACGTTCGAGCTGGACATCGTGGACTTCCTCGATGTGCATATGTCCTTCACGTTCGACGACCCCCTCGGCCCGGCGTATCGCGCGTTTCTGTTTGTGAACGGCTGGATGATGGGGAAGCGGGTGGGGAACTTGGGGTCGGTGCTATTTCTCTAAGCTTCCCCCGTCCGTCTAGTGCTGAGATGCGATGATGACTAGGCCGCAAGCCAAGTTCCCGGTTCACCAAGGCATATTGGACTACCACGGGAAAAAGTGTGTTATTTTCTCTTTCCTCTCCTCTTGGCTTCTTTCTCCAACACCTCCGACACTTCCATAGTACTATCGCAGTTGCGCTGTGGTCCATGGAAGAGACGTCGGTGCCCCCGGACCTCCGCCTGGTGGTGGATGGGGTTTATGATACTGGCATGAAGAAAGTGGAGACCAATAATCCGGGGTGGTCGCCAGTAGGGAGAATCTTGTAGCGGATCCAGGTACCGTCCACTACAATCCACCGCATATGTTCATTTTCCGTGCAAGTCTCAGACCAAGAGCGATTGTTGTTCTTACCGCAGTGATCGGACTTTTAGCTTGGCATCTCGTCTTTGGCGCCCAAAGGCTCTTTCTCAACCTTTTTTCTTGCTATGGATGGGGTCACCAACATCAACATTGTAACACCACCTCTTGTTTTTGCCCTCGGCTTCGAGGCTCTCAAGAAAGCTTCACCACGGAGTCCCCAATAAACTTTCGCCAAAGTTGAACTTTAGCAAACACTCGCGACAACTGTCTTGGCTACTTGGCACATGCCAAGCACATTAAAAGAATTGTGAATTTACACAATGGGTCTGATTTTTTTCTCCCTTTTTTCCCTTTGGCCTTTTGCCCCGGTTTTTTTCGGGATACCTTCTTTTACATCTTGCGAATGTAAATATAATTTAGTTAAGCAATACGAGGGGAATGCACTCCGAGAGATGTGCAAAGGTGACAATGTGTTTTGATGGGGCATCACTGTGATCATTTTGGGTCAGATTTCGGCGAGTTTCTCGCAATACCTTCCCATTGCCGTATCCCTCCGATAATTTACAGGTACATTGGGAAGAAGTTCCAGAAACTATCCCGAAAAAAGCCAGGGCAAAAGAGCCCAAGGAAAAAATGTGAAAAAGAAAATTCAAACCCATTGTACAAATTCACACAATAATCCGGGCGCTCAACAATCTATGTAAGAAGGCACCATCAAAACCAAGGACCTGCGAATTCGGCACACCGAGATGGACCGATGACGGGACACAAAATCTCTCTCTCTCTCTCTCCTTACTCCCACCACTTTCTGGCAACATTTTACGCGTCCGCCGCCTGCGTTCTCGTAGCCCGTGAATCCGACACGCACCCGCCACCAATCCTCCTGACTCGCACATGTCGTTCTTTCTGCACGCGCTCCTTCTCCTGGCCCTCGCCAACTTCACGCCCCAAGCATCCGCGTACATCGTCGTCGTGTCGCACGGCGGCCTCTCGACGACGCACAAGATCATCATCATCGTCGGTGCGTCGCATCCCATCACATCCAATCCACCCCGCTTTGCGCTGACCGTGACGCGTCTGCCCAGTCACCCTCGTCATCCTCCTCCTCCTGATCGCATGCCGCATCGCCCGTGCGCGTCAGCAGCGCCAGGCGACCCTCATTCCTGTGACCGTCATGCAACTCCCGCCACAGGGCTACGCGCCCCAAGCGGCGAACTACGTGTCGCAGGGCCCCGGCGGGTACAACGGCTACACGGTCGGACCGCCGCCCCAGGCGCAGTACCCGCCGCCGCAGATGCACGGTTACGGACCGGCGCCGCCCGTGTACGGGAATGCCGTCAGTTCAAGCCTCGCGAAGAATGTAATGCGTTACTGATCATGTGAACGATAGCCGCATGAGACGGTGGTGTCGCAGGAGAAGTCAGAGGGCGGGAACGTTACGCCTGTAACCGACATCAACGCACAGGCGAACTACAACCCCGTGCGTCCCTTCCAATCGAAAGTCAACTACCCTTCACGCTGATCTGCTCACTAGACTTACCCCGCCCCGGGCGCACACTCACTCGTCCCTCATCAACCCCTGTCCCCCATCCCTGCCGCCCACACGACCGTACGCTCACTTCCTTCCTCTCCCAATTCCTATCCCCTCACTGACCAGCTCCAACAGGACGCATATCCCGGCGGCTTCCGCCCCCAGTAGCCGCCTCTCTCTCACCTCTCACCCCACACGTCCGCCCCACACGTCCTCCCACGTCTCAATTATGATTACCGACTGCACTACCCCCCATTCCAACGTCGTGCAAAGGGCACGGCCACACACTCGTTCGCCTGTGGCTTTCCCACATATGGCGCTATCCGGTCGTTCGTTAAATGTAGATTTAGAACTTGATGCAACAGTTGTTGCGGTACATACATAATTCCACTATTCTTGAGGTTTGGGTGTGATAACATGAACGCGTCGGTTCGGTTGAATGGGCAAATTGAGACACGTTAACCGGCCCCGTGTTTAGCTAACTTGAAGGCTCTGGGCTCACAATGCATGTACCGCGAAGAACCGTGCGTGGGGAGCCGACCTCTTCAACGCCGCCGCGGACTGTCGTTCTTGAGCAGACCTCGCGTTTCCTGAGAACGTATACCATAGAACCCCAACGTCGCCCGCAGATTTATCCGCCAGCACCACCAACATCGGCGAGATCAGACAGCAACGGCTCTATGGAGGACCGAGGTGTGCTAAAGTCTGGAGGGGTTTTCTGTAGCTGGGATGTGGAACACGAATATATTTTCTAGACTCGAACCTAGCAATTCTCTGATATTGATGACAGTCGATCAATCGCACAGCAGAATAGGAACCAAATCACCAGCCATGCTCGAGTACGGTCGGAGTTTGCCGGAAATATTTTCCTTACCTCAGGGGCAAGTTTTTTTGGTGCTACTCTGAAGAGACAGTTATGTAGAGTTTTTAATTCTAAGACTTCAGACGTTCTCCGTTTTCGATTGCTGGAGAACTGACTTCACGGCGATTTTATTTTGAGTGAGAGCCAAGATTCCGGTGGTAAGCGGGCTCACGTGCAAACATTCAAGATTAAATTGCTGCGAAGTCAATTCACTGCATTCCGAGCCCCGTCGGCAAACCCTGCTGACGTGGGTGGACATCGGTCGACGTGGGCCGACCCAACTGCTGAGGGTCTGCCGACTAGGGTTGGTTGAAGTCGACCGATGTCAACCCACGTCAACAGGGTTTGCCGACGGGGGGACGGGGTTTGCCGACGGGGCCATGGAATGCAGTGATTCTTCAGCAATTATAAAACGGAAAACATCAGAATTCTTAGAAGTCAAAAACTCTACATGACTGTCTCTTCAGATTTGTGCTACAAAGAAACTTGTCGCGGGGGTACGGAAAATATGTTTGGCGGACCGTACTCGTGGCTGGTGATTATACTGATCGAACGACTGTTTTCGAGATCTCGCGCCGTAGGTACTGGCTCGAGTCTAACGATTTTCCGGATTTTTTATGTTCCATAGTTTGGCCTCAATCATGATGTTTCGCTACAACATCATGGGGCCAGGGCTTTGATTATTCGCCTTTGTTCTCGTCCGATGCCCATATGATGGCACAGCTCTTTGACCAGGCATCACAGACAGGGTTTGGAAGATAGATTTTTGGCTCGTAAATAGCGAGCTCGCTTGAGCGTTTCGCTTTGTAGTTTATGACTGAACTATACTCAAAGTTTGCTCAGGATACTTAAGGTGATATCAAAACTTCATACATGTGTCCGACATCCTGATCCAAAGTTCAGACTGTGTGCGGAAACACCCAATCCGACTTGTGGCAGACTTTGTGGGTGTAGAGAAATGCGTTCCCCCTTTCCTGCAGGCAGGATATCTTCACAAATGTTCCACTCGCCTAACCCTCAACGGCACCGTCGCGCCATTCTGCCCCGCGACTTTCGGACGCGGCACGATCGCGATATGGGCTTCAATCTTCGTCTCGGGGCCATCAGGAAACTCGAAGGTAAAGTTCCGGATGAGGACAAATAACGCCGCCTGCGGACGCGCGGTCAACACATACGGAGCGGAAACAAATGCGAGGAAAAAAAATGCGTGCCTTGAATTCAGCTAGAGCGAACGCTCTTCCGAGGCACGTCCGCGGCCCGTCGTGGAACGTGAGGAGATGGCGGTAGCCCTGCAGCTCCTTCGCCCCGACGGCCACATCGGTGAACCACCGCTCCGGTTCGAATACCTTCGCGGTGGGTCCCCAGAGCGCCTCCGATCTGTTGATGCAGCGAATCGGCGCTAAGACGGACGTGCCCTTGGCGATGGTGATACTCGAGATCGTTTCACCCGAGGGTGTGACGACGGGAGTGCCGAGGGGTATTACGTCGTCTTGGCCGGCCTCGGGAGCAGATTGGCGAGGAACGATAAGAAGGAGGATTTGAATATTACTTACTACACGCAAGGTCTCTGTTACTGGAGGGTGCAGTCGCAATACTTCGTTAACCGTCGCGTCCAGGTACGGCAAGTCAGACACGAGTTGGTCCCAAGTGGGATCAACACCGCTGAAGCGCGTGATGTCTTTCCGGAGTTTGTCTTGTTTGTCTTGGTGCTTTGCTAGCTCGATGAGTGCCCACTATGCATTCCAACATTTCAAGCCTTGTATATATATTCAAGGGCGTGATACGCACCGTGAGGCTCACTAGAACAACACTCAGACGCATGTTTATTTGGGAGGCGATATGGAGAAGACTTACCAGAGGTTGTTTCATATCCTGGAAATCGACTGAGTCGACACAAAATAAATCAATGGGATGAACGGACCAGCCAGCAACAGGACGTTGGAGGAGGGACAAGCATGTGGATAGGGTGTTTGCGTGTGGTGGAAGGCGGTCGTGCACGCCGTGGCGCCGATGGGATCGCCCGCATCGAGAGAATGTTGAAGGCCTGGTGGAAGGCATCCTCGAGGAAGTTAGCCTTGACATCGTACACGACGGGGAGATCGACGGGGTATTCGGCAAACTCGGTGGGAGCGGGGGCAGCAGCGACTTCGAAGTTGGTAGGCTCGTCGTCGGGGGGGATGATCGACTCCAGCTGCCCTTCGACGCAATCCTCGTCATCTGCGAGCTCTGGGTCGTCAGCGGTGTACCCATGG
The DNA here is from genome assembly GCA_029204085.1 of Mycena sp. CBHHK59/15. Taxonomy (NCBI): domain Eukaryota; kingdom Fungi; phylum Basidiomycota; class Agaricomycetes; order Agaricales; family Mycenaceae; genus Mycena; species Mycena sp. CBHHK59/15. The sequence goes on along the minus strand of JARGXW010000141.1, from coordinate 27,533 downwards.
TCCGGGTGCCAGTAATCCTCGCGCTCCTCGTCCCAAATCCAGCCCTCGGCCTGTGTGCGCTCGTCTGCGAGCTGGTCCACGCGCCACTCCGCAAGAGTCTGTGCATACTGCGCTCGCTCATTTTCCGGAACGTGACCCTGCTGGAGCGCATACTGCATCGCATCCAGGTGGTCAGCCATCCACGGTACATGGGGAGGAGCGGGCTCTGTGTCCGTAAGCTGAGAGGGGGACTCAGGGGCTGTGCCTGCGACGATGCGCTCCCTCCATGCGTGCATCTCGCTCTCCCACGTAGCGACGCATACACCAGAAGGTGGGCCGCGCAGCAACTTGTCCGCCCAAGAAACGGTGTCCGCGAATGTGCACGGGGCCTCTGCGTGCGCAGTGTACGCGAATTCGTCCTCAACGGGGCTCTGCTCATCCTCCAGCATGTACTCCTCGTCGCCCAGCACAGGATAGTCGGCCTCGTACCTGAGTCCATCGCAGTCCGCGCTCATCACACCCACATCACCGTCCTCCTCCGCATAATAACCCCCCTCGTGGTACGCGGGTATGTCTGCGTCCGAACCGTGGCCATAGTCCTCGTAGATTTTCTCCGTTGGTGCGTCGGCGTGGTCCTGGTTGTCGTAGAACACGTCGTCATCGTATGAGGGCTCGGGGTCGTAATACTCGGGCTCAGGGTCGTAAGAGGGCTTGGAGTCGTAGTAGTTGGGCTCCGGGGGGTCGTAGCAGGCAGGTCCGTAGTCATAATAGTCGTAGTAGCTCGCCATGGCGAGATTCTCGCGTCGAAAGTCGCGTGGTGAAAATTTTGTGCTCGTGCCATAAGCACGGTGTCTCGTCACCAAGAGAAGTCGACGGTGGGTCCGGGGCACGGAGGAAGAGCGAATCACACTCTCATCACCAAAATGGAGAGGGCCCGGCGGTCTGCAGCGGAAAACCAGCTATAGAATAGATGTGGTTGGACAAAAGGGATGATGATGACTAATCTACTGATCGGGCCGGAGGAGGCGCCCGCGGCGTCTCCAATGCTGAGCAGGTTTTGTGTGCTTCCTCGGTTTGCTCGGTCCTGCCGTTGGCTCCTTGTCAGTTTCAAGCTTGGTGGCTTTCCGCTTCCTTTTTGCAAGTCGGCTGTCCCTTCTAGAATGAAACTCGGTGGCTAAGTCATTGTGTTTACTTCTGCAGTCTTCAAATAATGGGATGGGAGCCAGAAGATCTCGAGGAAGTGGTGGGCAGTGGAGATAAGTGTTGTGGAAAGAATGGGAGTTGATGATGAAGCAGTTGAGAGGATTATGCACGATGAATTTTTCCATATTATCAGATTCAACATGCGATTGCATGCGTGGACGTTCACCGGTGGTGTCACATTTAGCTGTGCAGCAATCATACTGTACATTGAACTTGAACATAAGATTCTATATTGAGAGATGAGATAGTTTGAACAGGGAGAATTAACAGGGGAATACCTTTGCGGGAATGATTGAAATTTTTTCTGAGTCGTGTCGGACCAGTACCGACATTCCAAATAGCTCATCTCACTGGTTGAGCATTTCAAGTTTTTCAGCTCAATTATCAGTGAAAAACTTCCTTTATTTTCACACATTTTTCACTGAGAAAGCATCTGAAAAAATTAATTTTTTTCACCAGTTTTTTCACTGAGAATCAAGGTGAAAAATTGGAAACAAAATTTATAACTTTTCCTCCAAGAGTACTACCAGTTTCTGCAGTATTTTTTCACATTTTTTTTTCACTGAAAAACCAACTGAAAATTTCAAACTTCTTTTCACTACTTTTATGAGTGAGAATCAAGATGAAAAATTTGAAATAAAATTCATGTCTTTTCTTGCAAGGCTGACACCAGTAATTCAGACATATTTACAGGCGAAAATGATAGTGAAAAATTTTAAAAAAATTTCACCACAATTCTCACCTGTAAAAGACAAGGAAAAAGCCTGAAAATCTTGAGTAAAAAACAGTGAATAATTTGAAATGGATAATCAATGTTTTCACACATTCTTCACAATCTTTCATTCACGGTTTTTCACCGAAAAACAGAATGAAAAAGATATGTTACTTATTACCCCAATTTTCAGTGTAAATGCAGGTGAAAACATCAAAATAGTTTCCTAACATTTTCCACTGAAAATCAAAGTGAAAAATTGGAAATAATCACTGGTTGAAAATTTCAAGTTTTTCAGTGAAAATATTGGTGAAAAATGTTTTGCATTTTGCAATAAGTTTTCACTGGAAAAGTATGTGAAAAATTTAAAACTTTTTCAGTACTGAAATATTATTAAAAGTGCTGAAAAAGTTTTAAATTTTTCAGATACTTTTCTGGTGAAAAATTATTGCAAAATGCAAAACATTTTTCACCAATATTTTCACTGAAAAACTTGAAATCCTTGTAACATACTACTGAGAAAGTTTGAAGTTGTGAAGGTAAGGAGTTGGAGACTCAAGAACAAGTTTTTCAGCACTTTTTTGGTCCTTGTTCTTGAAGAATGGGTGGTATAAAATTGGAATCAATGCTTGCAATATTTCCTCTCTTTAAGAAAGACTAGCAGTTCCCTGTGCTACACTACAGCATTATCTGTATCCATTGTACATGTTCATACTTTCAGGTTTGAATTTATCCTAATAGAGAACACAGTGTGTCGTCAACCTTTTGTTGACTGTTGCGGACCTCATGGTCAATTACAATGTTTCCCATTGCAAATGTTTGGTGGCTTGCATAGACATTGAGAGCACAGGATGTTAATTTGTTGATCCCATGGATTGGTTCAATTTATAAAATTGCCGATCGTGCATCATTTGTTGTTGGCTTGTTGCAATTGTAATTATTTTTTGGCATTCAATCTGTTGAGTTAGTTCTTCAAGGAAATATTTCCTAGCCTTCATTATGCTCGGAAACACATTGAAATCCCAGGCTTCAGCTTCATTCCACCTGGAACCATTCTATAGTTGCCATTTATTTTTCATCAAAACCCCGCCTTCGTCTTGCCGAAATGGTATCCAGCTGATAGATGCCTTCGTTGGAATGCACAAATATGTCAGCCTTCATTTTGTGAAAGCTGCCTGAATTGTCCTCATCTGCCAGGTGGCTTTATTCACAGTAAATATTCAGAATAAACGGCAGGACAGAGAGAGACAGGATCTTGACATTTATAAATAGAAACTCAACATAGTGAACAGTCCGGTGGAGCAGCCAATTTTTGAGTGAAGCAGTGGAGCAAATAACCTCATGAGATGCCCTGGCAGTCAGTACAAATCTACCAGAGTCAAATGGTCTTGTCTTGCGGGGACAAGAGGACCTCAATTGTAACATCTGGAGGCTCGTTCTTGACCCTCGATTCACGAGGCATTGAGCATCTCAGAGCCAGTCAGATCTTGGGGGAACAAAGTTTCGGGATATGCAGGGACCCATTGACAGCGCGGGCTGCTTTGGTCTGATAGTTGCTGCAATTCACGCCGAGATAGCAGGAACACTCTTGGTGCCGTTGTGGGGTTGTCAGAGGGGTGGGAAAGTCCCTGGTACATAGATTGTTGGTCTGTGCCCCAATGGGACGGAGATGTACATACATTTATGGTGGACAGGCAACTGTATACCTCAATTGTGGAAGGTACTTCAGGCTTATAGTGGAGAGTGTATGGTGCAAAACAGTGTATATTCATCGGAGCATTTTGCTAATTACACGGATTGGTGGAGCAGGTGGGAAGAGAAGCACGGAGAACACAATGGCTGTGCTCCCGGTGGGTGTGTGGGCTTACAATGACATCACATCGGAGCATTGGATCTTGGGAAAACTCGGATCAAGTTTGTCTTGAGACAACATGTTCGTGTCTTATATATAGATTAGAGGGTGGGGACATGGGTAGCACGTGTACCACACATACTGGAGGAACAGCAGGGGTGGGGACATGAGTAGCAGGCATACTGCACATACCATGGGGACATAGGTGACTTCATTAACAAAATACAATGTTCCTGAATTTGGGAAGGGATTGCCCAGGTTACATAAATTGAAAGACAGTAGAACATATAGTAAAGGGACAACAGGGACAATGAGAAAGAAGAACCAGAAACCAGATCAACAAAAGAGAGAAACCTCAGAGCCAAGCACCACAAGGGTGGTGCCCAGCAGTGGCTCTTGCTGGGTTCTTCAAGGTGTTACACCGACAGTGGACATACACCTCCGAAACCTCACTGAGGAGCAATGCAAGATCAATATAATGGTACGTCTACTACCCCTGGATTTTACAAAAAGCACCAACCATCACATGCTAGTTTTCAACAACAAGCAAAAGTATCTTTATAACAAACTGTGTGATGTCCCTGATCCAGAGAACAACATCTGCCCTCCTGGTGACTGGGAGGATTGTGACACTGCAGATTAAATTATGGACAGCACAGCAGAGCTTGACTCCAGTCATGTCAGTAGAAACCTGCAAGATGTCATGGAGGACAATATCGGAGCGACAATAGGCAAAATGGGGTGAGCCACACTTCTGCTGAAGATGACACACAGGCCTAGCTAGGCGGATGTCCAGACCAAGGGCACTAAAAACTGCAAATGGTGGTCAAGAGCAAGCTATGAAGGGTCTCTGCCTACAGCCTCAGGCTCGACAACTGTCTATACTACAGCACTGCCACAGACCAGGATGCCATTTCTGAAAATTGTGCAATTGGAATTGCATGGCCCTCAAAATTCAGCACAGGTGAGAAAGCTTCCAGCATTGATGCAGCACTGGTTATTGGGCCTCCAGATGCATGCTGCCTCTGACCGTAGACCATTGATTCCACTCAGATAACTGATCAGGGAATTTTTCAGGGAGATTGTGAATTTGTGCATTGTGATTGGCATGGCGCCCAAAATTCAGCACAGGTGCATGCTGCTGCTGATTTCGATGCTGTGGACCATCCATTGCTGCTCAGATCACTGATCAGGGAATTTTGCAGGGAGATTGCAAATTTGTGCAATTGGGATTGGCATGGCACCCCAAATTTAGCAGAGGTCAGACAGCTTCCGGAAAACATGCAGCACAGGTTGGAGGGTATCCAACCAATTTCAACACCGCAGACCATTCATTCTCGCTTAGATCACCCATCAACAAAGTTCACAGGGAGATTGCAACTAATTTGCTTTATTGCAGTTGAGAGCATCGGCCAAGTTCAGGACTGTGAAATGATACATGCTTCCACCAATTTTAGCACTGCAGACTGGTCAATCCCAATTGCACAATTTCGCCATTTCCCTGCAAAATTTGCCGAAGAGTGATCTGAGCAAGAATGGATGGTCTGCAGCATCAAAATCAGTGGCAGCATGCATCTGGATGGCCTTTGCTGAGTGCTGCATGTTTGCTGGAAGCCTTCACACCTGTGCTGAATTTTGAGGGCCATGTCCATCCCAATTGCACAAATTCCCTATCCCCCTACCAAATTCGCCGATGGGTGGTCTGAGCGAGAATGGCTGGTCTGCAGTGTTGTAATTGGTGTAAGCATGCATCAGAGAGCCCTCTGACCACTGTTGCACAGTCCTTGACTCAACTGATGCTCTCAACCGCAATAGTGCAAATTGGTTGCAATCTCACTGCGAAATTCGCTGATGGGGGATCTGGGCAAGAATGGTTGGTCTGTGGCATTGAAATTGGTGGCATCATGTATCTGGATGCCCTCCGACGAGTGCTGCACATTTTCTGGAAGCCTTCCCACCCTTCCTGAATTTTATGGCCATGCCAATTCCAATTGTACAAATTCACCATTTCCCTGCTGATGAGTGATCAAAGCGAGAATGGGTGGTCTGCAGCATTGAAATCAGGGGTAACTTGCATCTGGATGGCCTCCAACCAGTGTTGCATGTTTGCTGGAAGCCTTTCTCCCGTGCTGAATTTTGGGGGCCACAAGAATCCCAATTGCACAAATTTGCAATCTCCCTGCCAAATTCACTGATTGGCGGTCTGAGCTGGAATGGCTGGTCTGCAGTGTTGAAACTGGTGGAAGCATGCCTCAGAGAGCCCTCTGACCACCATCACATAGTCCTTAACTTGATCTGAGTGAGAATGGATGGTCCATGGCATTGAGATCCCCCATAGGTGAATTCTGCTGTGATTCTGAGACAACTGCTAAGTGAGGGTACTAGCCTCCATGTCTACTTTCACACATACCACTGATCTCAACGTTGCAGATCATCCAATCTGGCTCAGAGATCACCCATTGGTAAATTTCGCAGGGGAATTGTGAATTTGTGCAATTGGAACTGGCATTCCCTACCAAATTCAGCATGGGTGTGAAGCCTTCCAACAAACATGCAGCACTGCTCAGAGGGTATCCAGAAGCATGCTGCCACTGATTGTGTCACCACAGACTATCCATTCTTGCTCAGGTCACTCCTCAGCAAATTTTGCAGGGAGATGGTGAATTTGTGTGATTGGAATTGGCATGGCACCCAAAATTTAGCATGGGTGTGAAGGCTTCGAGAAAACATGCAGCACTGTTCAGAGGGAATCTATAAGCATGCTGCCACCTACTTTAATGCCACAGATCATCTGTTCTCACTCAGACCAGCCATCAGCAAATTTAACAGGGAGATTGTGAATTTGTGCAATTGGAATTGACATGGCCCCCCAATTTGGCATGGGCGGGAAGGCTTCCAGAAAACATGCAAAACTGGTCGGAGGGCATCCAAATGCATGCTGCTACCGATTTAAATGCAGCTGACCATCCATTATCACCCAGTGGCAAATTGTGTAGAGAGATTTCAACCAGTTGCACTGTTGAGGTTGAGAGCATTACCCAAGTTCAGGACAGTGGGACAGTCATCAGAAGGCTGTCTTATGCATGCTTACACCAATCTTAACACTGCAGAACATGCAGCACTGGTCGAAGGATATCCAGATGCATGCTGTCACTGATTTCGAGACCACAGACCAACCCTTCTCACTCACAGATCACCCATTGGCGAATTTCGGAGGGAGATTGTGAATTTGTGCAATTTGACTTGTCATGGCCCACAAAATTCAGCACAGGTGAGAAGGCTTCCAGCAAGATCCAGCACCAGTCGGAGGGTATCCAGATGCATGCTGCCACTTATTTCGATGCCATAGACCAGCCATTCTCACTCAGACCACCCATCAGCAAATTTTGCAGAGAGAATGTGAATTTGTGCAATTGAAGTTGGCATGGCCCTCAAAATTCTGCACAGGTGAGAAGGCTTCCAGCAAACATACAGTACTGGTTAGGGGGCATCCAGATGCATTCTGCCACTGATTTTGACACTGCAGACTATCCATTCTGAATCAGATCACTGATCGGTGAATTTTCTGGGGAGATTGTGCATTTGTGCAATTGTGATTGGCATGGCCCCCAACATTCAGCACAGGTGAGCAGGCTTCCAGCAAACATATAGCACTGGTTAGAGGGCATCCAGATGTATGCTGCCAATGATTTCGACACTGCAGACTATTCATTCCCAATCAGATCACTGATTGGCAAATTTCACAGGGAGATTGCAAATAAGTTGTGCGCAACTAATTTTGCTAATGCGGTTAAGAGCATCGGCCAAGTTCAGGACTGTGTGGCCAATCCCAATTGCACAATTTCGCCATCTCCATGCCAAATTTGCCAAAGAGTTATAAGAGCAAGAATGGATGGTGTGCGCCATCAAAGTCATTCGCAGCACACATCTGGATCAGTGCTGCATGCATTTTTGCTGGAAGCCTTTCCCAGGCCCATTCTAAATTTGAGGGTCATGTGAATCCCAATTGCATAAATTTGCCATCTCCCTGTGAAATTTGCTGAAAAGTGATCTGAGCAAGAATGGATGGTCCGCAGCATCGAAATCAGTGGCAGCCTGCATGTGGATGCCCTCTGACCGGTGCTGCATGTTTGCTAGAAGAACTGAATTTGGGGGCCATGCCAGTCCCAATTGCACAAATTCACAATCTCCCTCCAAAATTTGCTGAAGAGTGACCTGAGTGAGAATGGCAGGTCTGCAGTGTTGAAATTGCTGGAAGGATGCATGAGAGCCCTCTGACCACTATCACACAGTCCTTGATATTTCCAATGCTCTCAATCGCAACAGCACAAAGTAATCCCTGCTATCAGGGGAACCCCCCTTCGATGCCATCCCGGACCCTCCAGAGCTCCGGTCCGTTCTGGTTTCCGGTCATCTTCCAGAAACCCTCCCACCAACCTCCGCTGGCATTCCGGCTGTGACCGGGCTCAAGACCTCGCCCGGTCACTCCGATCACCCCAGACACATGCTCCTAGTCAGTAGCATATGCTCATAGTCAGTACCTATTTGTACGTGACCTGGCATGGGAATCCTTAGACTTTCTTTAGACTTTCTTCTCTTCGGATTTTCCTCACCAGGTATGCTTCTTCCTGTATTTAGGTACTCGGTGTATTCTCTTCAGATTTCCCTTGCCAGGTTCCGGTTCTTCTCGGGTCCTTGAGGTTGCCCTTACAGCAGAAGAAAGTCTCTAAGGGGATAACAGCTCGGCTAAATACCCAGTTACACCACCGCCCCGCCTGGGCGGGCTGATGCGCTGATTGGTGACCGAGTACGCATAGTTCAGTCCAAGTACAAGTGATGCCCCAACACCAATAGTCTAGCATAGTGTACTAGCTACAGTACATGCATTATTATTCATCCATGCAACCTTTGCATCATTTGTCCGATTTCGGTCTGTCCCTCCCCCTGGCTTCATTTTTTGTGAAATCACAGTGAAACCAATTATTGTCTGTTCTTTAGTAGTCAGAAAGCCTAGTGAAATATTTGTGGCCATTACCATGCAGTGGTGGCAAGAAGGGGCTCCCTTCCCAACTTACATCAAGAGTGGTCGTGTTTGGCGCTCTCCGACTCTTTTCGAGCCTCCCCCTGGCCTTGTTTTTTTGTGAAATCACTGAAACCAATTGTGGTCTGTTCTTTATCAGTCAGAGAACCTATTAAAATATTTTTAGCCATTACCATCAAGTGGTGGCAAGAAGGGGTTCCCTTACGACTTGCATCAGAACTGGTCGTGTTTGGCACTCTCTGACTCTTTTCACGCCTCACATATGGCTCAAACAGGTGAGGAAGGACATTAAACTGGGGCTAGATTAAAAGGTGCACAGACTGTAGCTAAATGAGTAGATAGTACATATATTTATGATGGACTCCTTCCGAGTGGGGGCCCGATTGGGGCCCGAAATCAGCTCTTGAGTTTCGAGTTCCGAGTCGTTATTCCAGTGCTCAAAGTTGGAAAGAAAGTTGGGAGATGCGAAAGAGCAGGGGAAGACTCCGTTGCAGGTGAGATTTGACCGGCAGCACTTTATCACGGTGCCTTTGTCCAAGATGGTCACGGTCACAAGACCGGTCTTCTTGCTCCATGTGGGGCCGGTCCATGCGTCTTGACACTGTGAATCAAAATCGTCAGGGCCGGACCTCGTTCTAAACACTAAAATGTACCTGTTTCTCAAGAAATGTGTGCACAGACAACGTTTTGCAGCGAAGACAATGCGGCTTGTCGCTGAGATCAAGAATATACTCAACTCAGTGAGATGAGGGGATATCCCAGCACTCGGGAGCGTCCGAAATCTCCTCATCCACAAACATTCCTTTACCTCCTTTCTTTCCCCCAAGCGTCACCCGAAGGCTAGTCTCACCAGAGGAATCACTGGGATCCACATGTGCCTTTCCCTTGCCTTTGCTGTTGCACTTTCAGGGTTTACTAGGGCGAGACGACTTGTGCTTTCACTTAGTCAAAGGTTCGGGGGCATCAGATTCAAGCTCATCAAGCTCTGAGTCAGAATGAGAGGAGGAGACTGGATTAAAGTGAGTCAACGTGTCCATATCAAGATCAATCGAAGACAGCACTTAGTATCAGGGTCTGGGCTACCTCCTCCACGAAGTCGCATGGTGAGGCCATAACTGCAACTATGACGCTCAAAATCTGAGAAGATTGCTGAGAAAATTCGTATTAGAAAACAGTTTGCCACCCAAAGAAAAGCAAGATCGTGCATGATAGATGTCGTGGATCAAGAGCACCGGAGAAAACTGATGAGAACTCTCAGTCATAGCCGTCGTAGGCAAAGTTTGATGAGGCTGCGCAAAGAACAAAAGGAGCCACCCGAAGAAAAGCCAAGCTGAGACCCAGGATTGCAAGCATGGATCAATGAATCCAGAGAGTCGACGCGTGCGATCCACCTGCATGTGTGAAATGTGTGATCGCTTGAAGCATACACACGCAAAATTCAGCACGTTGGAATTTTGATGGGTGGTGGGATTAGAAAATGACCTGGGCCGACATCAATAGACATTGGAGAGTATGAATGGACACACCAAGAAACACCAGCCAGATGCTGGAAAAACCGGAGAGATATGCGACGGAGGGGAACAAATCGGAGTAATTCGGCTCAGGTAAGTAAGGGAGCGAGAAACCAAGGAAAGGGCCAAGAATGAGCTATGGCTGAGGGCCTTGATTTGGAGGATAGGCAAAGCCGAGGCTTCTCGTAGTCTGTTATAGCATAATTAGGTCATGCCAAAATACCAGGCAGTCAACTCACCCGCCATGAGTGACACAATTTTAGTTGAATGCAGAGGAGAGTAAACAAGGGTGAAAGCGGGGGTGTAGCCAGCCTTAAAGAATGGGCCCATTATATACCAAAATCCGTCTCAGGGCCAGTTTGCCGAGCTCAGAAATGGAAACCGATCAAGTTGAGCTCAAATAATGTTGCAGGATGTTCCACAGAGCATTGGTAATTTATTCCAAAGCCAAGAAGTGGAGGACTAGCGAGAGGACTTGAGCAGAAGTAGGCACAGTCAGTGGAAATACTGTAAGCAGAGAGCAGGACACGTGTCAAACACTGCCCCATTGATAAGCGGAGTCTTGCGCGATGGCCGAGAAGCCGTTTGATGGGCCACCGTTTTCGTTTTCAATTCTCGTTAGTACCGACAAATTCACAATCTGCCTATGAAATTCGTTGATGGGTGATCTGTGAGTGAGAATGGATCCTCTGTGGCACTGAACTCGGTGGCAGCATGTATCTGGATGCCCTCCGACCAGTGCTGCATGCTTGCTGAAGGCCTTCACACCTGTGCTGAACATTGAGGGCAATGTCAGTTCCAATTGCACAAATTTGCGATGTCCTTTGGAAATTCACTAATCTAACGCTGCTTGCAGAGGGCCATGGAGTTCCCATACCTCTCGTGGACCCTCATGGGCACAAAGAGTGTGAAAAAAATGACCAGTGATGTCCCTGTCAGTCTGTCGGGGGAGTTGCATTGCAGGTCCTGAATCACGGGAATCGAGGGCAAAAGTCAAGATCTGTCAGTGAGAACGAATGGCCTGTAGCATTGAAATCAGTGGCAGCATGCATGTGGATGACCTCCAACCAGTGCTGTATGTTTGCTGGAAGCCATTCCCCCTGTGCTGAATTTTGAGGGCCAGGCCAATTCCAATTGCACAAATTTGCAATCTCTGCCAAATTTACCAATGGGTGATCTGAGCAAAAATGGCAAGGCTGCAGTGTTAAAATTGGTGGAAGCACATCTCACAGAGCTCTCTTCCCACAGTCACAGTCCTGATCTTGGGTGATGCTCTCAACTGCAATAACACAAATTGGTTGCAAGCACCCTGCAAAACTTGCAGATGGGTGATCTGAGTGAGAATGGATGGCCTGTGGGGTTGAAACCGGTGGCAGCATGCATCTGAATTCCCTCCGACCAGTGCTGCATGATGGCTGGAAGCCTTTCCCCTCATGCTGAATCTTGGGGGCCATTCCAATCTCAACTGCACAGATCTGCAATCTCTCTGCCAAGTTCACCAGTGGGTGATCTGAGTGAGAATGGCTGGTCTGCAGTGGTGAATTTGGTGGAGGCATGTATCCCTGTTGACAACCGGTGCAGAATCCTGAACTTGGCTGATACTCTGAACTGCAATAGCACATATTAGTTGCAATCTCCGTGCAAAATTTGCCAATGAGTGAACTGAGCAGGAATGAATGGTCTGCAGCATCAAAACATGTGGAGGCCCTCCGATCAATGCTGCATGTTTTCTGGAAACCCTCCCAACTGTGCTGAATTTTGGGGGCCATGCCAATCCTGACTACACAAATTCATAATGTCCCTGAAAAATTCGCTCATGGATGATATGAGCAAGAATGAAGGGTCTAAAGTGTTGAAATCGGTGGCAGCATGACCTGTAGGGCCTCTGAACAGTGCTGCATGCTTACTGGAAGCCTTCACAACCTGTGCCAAATTTTGGCAGCCATACAAATCCCAATTGCACAAATTTTCGATCTCCCTGCAAGATTCACTGATCAGTGTTCTGAGTGGGAATGGATAGTTTGCGGTGTCCAAATCAGTGGCAGCATGCATCTGGATACCCTCCGACCAGTGCTGTATGTTTTCTGGAAGCCTTCCCACCCATGCTGAATTTTAGGGGCCATGCCAATTACAATTGCACAAAGTTACAATCTCCCTGTAAAATTCACCAATCAGTGTTCTGAGTGGGATGGATAGTCTGCAGTGTTTAAATCATTGGCAGCATGCATCTGGATACCCTCCAACCAGTGCTGCATCATTGCCGGAAGTCTTCCCAGCCATCTTGAATTGTGAGGGCCATGCCAATTCCAATTGCACAAATTCACAATCTCCCTCCCAAATTCACTGATGGGCAGTCTGAGCGAGAATGGCTAGCCTATGGTATCGAAATCAGTGGTCACATGCATCTGGACACCTTCTGACTAGTGCTGCATGTTTTCTGGAAGCCTTCTCACCTTTGTTGAATTTTGAGCGCCATGACAATTCCAATTGCACAAATTCACAGTCTCCCTCCCAAATTGCCAATGGGCAGTCTGAGTGAGAATAGCTGGTCTATGGTGTTGGAATCAGTGGCAGCATGCATCTGGATGCCCTCCAACCAGTTCTGCATGTTTGCTATAAGGCTTCCCACCTGTCCTGAATTTTGAGGGCCAGACCAATCCCAATTGCACAAATTCACTATCTACCTCCGAACTTTGCTGATGAGTGATCTGTGAGCAAAAATGGCGGGTCTGTGGTGTCTAAATCAGTGGCAGCATGCATCTGGATACCCTATGATCGGTGCTGCATCTTTGCTGGAAGCCTTCTCACGTGTCCGAACTTTGTGGGCCATGCCAATCCCAATTCCCCAATTTTGCAATCTCTGTTCAAAATTTGCCGATCAGTGATCTGAGTAGGAATGGATAGTCTGTGGTGTGAAAATGAGCGCCAGCATGCATCTGGATGCCCCCTAACCAGTGCTGTATGTTTGCTGGAAGCCTTCTCACCTGTGCTGAATTTCGAGGACCATGCCATGCCAATTCCAATTTCACAAATTCACAACCTCGCTGCAAAATTGCCAATGGGCGGTCTGAGTGAGAATGGCTGGTCTGTGGCATTAAAATAAGTGGCAGCATACATTTGGATGCCCTCTGACCAGCGCTCTATGTTTGCTGGAAGCCTTCCCAACCATGTTGAATTTGGGGGGCCATGCCAGTCACAATTCCACAAACTCACAATCTCTGAGAGAAATTAACCAATGAGTGATCTGCCAGTGAGAACAGATGGTCTGCAGCATTGAAATTTGTCCAACTATGCGTCAGATAGCCCTTTGACCACCGTCACACAGTCCTGAACTTGGCCAATGCTCTTAACCTAATAGCACAATCTATTTGCAATCTCCCTGTGAAATTTGCCGATGGGTCATTTGTAAGTGAGAATGGATGGCCTGCAGTGTCAAAATCAGTGGCAGCATGCATCAAAATGCTCTCTAACCAGTGATGCATGGTTGCGGGAATTCTTGTCACCCGTGCAGAATTTTGAGGGCCATGCCAATTCCGATTGCACAAATTCATAATCTCCCTGCAAAATCTGCTGACAGGCAGTCTGAGCGAGAACGGCTGGTATATGGCGTTGAAATCGGTACCAGCATGCATCTGGATGCCCTCGAACCAGCAGTGCTGCATGTTTGCTGCAAGGCTTCCCACCTGTGCTGAATTTTGAGGGCCACACCAATCCCAATTCCACAAATTTGCAATCTGTCCGCAAAATTCGCTGATCGGTGATCTGAGTGACAATGGATAGTCTGTGGTGTCTGAATCAGTGGCAGCATGCATCTGGATGTTCTCTGACTAGTGCTGGATGTTTTCTGGAAGCCTTCATATCTATTTTGAATTTTGAGGGCCATGCCAATCCCAATTACACAAATTCAAATCTCCCTCCCAAATTTGCTCATGTATGATCTGAGCGAGAATGATTGGTCTGCAGCATTGAAATTGGTGGCAGCATGCCACTGGAGGCCTTCCGTACAGTGCTACATTTTTACTGGAAGCCTTCACACCTGTGCTGAATTTCGATGGCCATACCAATCCCACTTGCACAAATTTGCAATCTCCCAGAAATATTTTATCTGAGTGGGAATGGATAGTTTGTGGTGTTGAAATAAGTGCCAGCATGCATCTGGATACCCTCTGACCAGTGCTGTATGTTTTCTGGAAGCCTTCCCACCATGCCGATATTTGGGGGCCATGCCAATCACAATTGCACAAATTTGCAATCTCCCTGGAAAATCAGTGATCTGATTCAGAATGGATAGTCTGCGGTGTCAAAATAAGTAGCACCATGCATCTGGATGCCCTCTAACCAGTGCTGTATGTTTGCTGGAAGCCTTCTCACCTGTGCAGAATTTTGAGGGCCATGCCAATTTCAATTGCACAAACTCACATTCTCCCTGCAAAATTTGCCAATGGGTGGTCTGCGCAAGAATGGCTGATCTATGGTGTCATAATAACTGGCAGCATGCATCTGCATCCCCTCCGACCAGTGCTGGATCTTTACTGGAAGCCTTTTCACCTGTGCTGAATTTTGCAGGCCATGACAAGTCCAATTGCATAAATTCACAATCTCCCTCTGAAATTCACCGATGGGTGATCTGTGAGTGAGAATGGCTGGTCTGTGGTCTCGAAATCAGTAGCAGCATGCATCTGGATAGCCTCCGACCAGCGCTGCATGTTTTCCGGAAGCCTTCTCACTGATACGCGGACAGCACGTCTGAGAGCGGGAGCTGATAAAACAAATACCAGGCTCAACACTCTGAGAACGGCCATAAGACTAAGTGTGTGCGAGTGGGCCAATCCATGTTCAGTGCTCGAATGGTCAGGAAGGGAGGAAAGGAAGAGGAAAGGGGTGTGGGATATCACAGGTGGCAAAAGCCACTGCAGTTCACTTGCAACTGCAGTAAGCGCAGTTGATTGGCAGGTGTGCTGCAGTTGATCTGCGGTTATGCTGCGGTTGACCCTGCAGTTGTTCCTGCAGTTGCGAATCACCACGCTCTCTCCACGTTTTTTGATAAAATGATGCCATCATACATCTTCGGAACACCCCGCCGGGTCACGGGGCTTGCTGTCCTCGCCCAATCAGGCGTTGACGTCTTCATCAATGTCATCTCCGCCAGTCATCGGATGTTCCCGCACCTGTCATCACACCACCATCACCCACATCAAAGTGTACGCTGCCGCTGTCGATGTCCACGGTAGAAGGCCCAAAAATAGCCCAAAAATCACGGGATAAAATAGTCTAGATCCCTACCATTTAATTAGATTTATTGAGAGGCAATAGAAATATAAAAACCACAAGTAACCTACAAGTAATGATATAAGGTGTACAATAACCAAGTGCCAGTGGTGGCATCATTGTCATGGCTGATGTGCATGATGTTTGCAAACACCTCAGTGAGGGCTTCCTCATCCACTTCCTCCACTTCCTCCTCCAGTTCCTGTGCCGGCTCCTGCTCCTGCTCCCTCTCATGGGTGCAGACAACTTGATATTGCCCCTGGCTTGCTCATGATTGGGCACCCACTGCTCCTGGCAGACACTGGTGCTAGGCAAAATTGATGTGGTGAAATGGTGAACTCTGCTGCAGCTGTGAAATCGAAAACTCTAAAATAGTGAGCCTGGAAAATGTGAGAGCGAGTCTGAGCGAACCCAAGAAACTCAACCAATTCAATCAACACCAACCTAACTCAACTAAATCTCAAAAATCTCAAAATCTCATGCTGACACCCTAAGATAAGTCCCAAGGGAAGGGTACTTGAAAGAGAGATGCTACCATAGGTTGTATTGCTTGGGAGACAGTAGGGGATTTTTACTTGCCCTTCAAGAAAGTGTGTACAATTTCAAAGGTTTTGCGGGAGGGCAATCAAATCTTAAATTAGAACACTTGTGTGCAAGAGTTTTTATAATCTTTGTCTGTCTTTTAAATGAAAATCCAAAAAGAGGTGGGTGGCTTCGAGAACAGACCCACAACTGCCCCGAGCTCTACAGCTCCAAGGGTAGGTATGTGTAATTTGAACTGTGCAGCCTGAGCCTACAGCTACTAAGGACAGCAAGTGTAAACTGACCCTGAGCTCAAAGCTACCAGGGAGAACAACTATGAGCACCGATGTGCCTGCTTCGGCGCTAAAAGCATGAGCTAAAACAAAACTCTACTCCAAGTGGAGAAACAGTATACACGGATGTGCAAGGTGGTCTAAGATGAACCAAGACTCAACTCCTGGTTGAGATGAATGTGATGCTGGCAGTAACTAGCGCGAGACAGTGGGCGATGAAGAACTGAAACTAAATGCAGAGACAAGAGCTAATGAAGAATGTGTGCAGATAATAGTCTGCAAAGTGGGATGACAGCGACGGAGGACCCATAACAGAACTAGTGTGAGAACGTGGACCAGGTGATAGCCTGGGCGAGTGAGAGCAATGTGAAACGTGCATGGATAATAGTCCATGGTGCAGAGTGCGTGCAATAGCAGGCAATAGCCTGTGGAGGTCGATGGTTCAAGTCAAAAGTTAGTGGAAGAAAGGAAATCTGATTGAGAGGATAAGTGGGGTACAAATTAGTGATGGGAAGGTCCGGTTCGACCTTTCGGTTCAAACCTGAACTGAACTGAATTAAATGCCAGGTTCAGGTTCAAGGTTCAGTGATTCGTTGAACTGAACCTGAGGTTCAGGTTCAGGGTTCAGGCCGAATACATTTTTCCCGAATGTGTTCGAACCTGAACACCAGGCCTACCCAAACACCCAGTTTTTAACCATTTTTGAGTGTGTTCCATTGAATTTTGGGGCTGGTTATAGTCAAGGCATAAACTGTTCAGGCTTCCTGTCACAGTCAAGACCTGAGCGTCCACTCTCGGATGAGGAGAGGGATTGGGTAATGCTCGTAGTTGATCTCGAAAAATGATGGAATAAAAGGTTAACTACAACAGCGTAATAGTTACTCTACTTATACTGTCTAGGGAACCGTGTGAACTAATCTATATATACTACAACTACCCTTAACCACATGTTCTCAGTGTCCTTGCTTCATCCTCATGTCCTGATGTCATCTCTGACATCATCATGACATCATCCCTTGGTCGGGCCGGTCTTAGTCATAGCCTCTTTGTCATCCAGCGCTTAGATCTCGGGCGCTTAGATAGGCGTTGGAACGATAGATCTTATCTAATTGTGACACTATCATCCCACCCAAAGCCAGACACGTGAGACAGAGTGTCAACTTCGATGAGTGAAGATTTGAGCTGCTGAAAATCAGTAATCATTGACAGACACGAGCTGGTACACACATTGCCCCAATGATCCAAGCATTTTCTCCCGTCTTTGGAGGACCCAGGATGTCCTTCAAAGTGTCCATGCAGTGGGCCCAGGTCTCCAGCCATTTTCCAATTGAAAGCCATTGTCTTTGCACCAGTGTAATTTTGTAATGAATGTCGAGTTGTCCGAGCCATGCCAACTGCAGCGTGGTCCTTTGGGGGGCATAGATATGGTATAGAATTAAAGCAATTAGGGGTGTGTTATGGAGATGGGTACAGGCTGAAACTGTAGCTAGAGTCTCAAATTTGGGGAAGGAAATGGTGTGACAGCCCCCCAAAAAACAAGCCGAGCACCACTGAGCACCCATCAGCTCTGAGTTGATCCTGCTCTGCTTGGAGAAGGTGTCTGCCTTGATTTTGGCTGGGTGGCTCCCATGAAGCCGTGCCACTGATCAGGCCCTAAATGTTTATATTTATTTTCACATTACCCTCTTCTCATGCAGTATTGTAGCATGCAGCTAAATATACTTCTCCTATGTGATTTTTCAAGTGCCCAAAGCTCGACTTCGGAGTAAAGTCACCTATAGCCTACCTAAACCCTCTTGTTAGAGGTGGAGATGTAATGATGTCTCTGTTTAGGAAGGTCCCAGCTTTGGGTTTGAATTGCTACCAGCACAGTATGGCCTTCTAACTAATAGCCCTGTATACAATATTTTGTTCGTGATTTTTGGGTTATTATTGGGCCTTCTACTGTGGATGTGACAGCGGCGGCATGCACTTTGATGGGGGTGATGGTGGCGTGATGACAGGCGTGGGAAATCCGATGACTAGATGCGACGTCGACGCCTGATCGGGCGATGACAACGAACCCCGTGACCTGGCGGGGCTGTCCGCTTGCGAACATCATGTGACGATGACACAGCCGCTGCCACTGAGCTATTATACCATTTCTTGTAGTTAACTTGAGATTTTTATATTCTATTGCCTCTAAATAATCTTAATTAAATGGTAGGTATATAAGTTATTTTTTTCCCATGAAAATTGTACTATTATTAAACCTTCTGCCGTGGACATCGACGGCGGCGGGGACTTTGATGGGGCGGCTTGATGACAGGCGTGGGGACATCCGAGGATGATGACATTCATGGCGACGTCAACGCCTGATCGGGCGATGACAGCAAACCCCGTGACCCTGCGGGGTGTTCCGAAGATGTATGATGGCATCATTTTATAAAAAAACGTGGAGAGAGCGTGGTGATTCGCAACTGCAGGAACAACTGCAGGGTCAACCGCAGCATAACCGCAGATCAACTGCAGTACACCTGCCAATCAACTGCGCTTACTGCAGTTGTGAGTGAACTGCAGTGGCTTTTGCCACCTGTGTATATTAGCAATGGCAGGGATGACAAAGAGATATAGTGTGGCAAAGGCGGTGTGGATGACGAGGGACAAGACAGAGGCGGAGGAGGGCATCAAAGCGGGACGATGAGGGACTCAAGACGATGAAGGAGGGTGGAACAGGATCATATTCTATTGGTTCAAGGGATACATGTGAAGTATATATACTAAAAGTAATATCATAAAAGGGGAAAAGCCCATGTGAAGCTGTACTTGTCACGATGGCAAAGGTAATTAGAATTTCGGCATTATGAGAAATAAAACCAATTAATTAAAGTTGAATTTATTACCAGGGAGTTGGTTCGGGCACTAAGATGTCGGAGATGTCGCAGAGATTGCATAGAGATGTCGCACATATGTCGCGGAGATGTCTGGCAGCCATATTAAGTACGAGGTGGGTGGCACGGAGGACACGTGTTGAACAGCAGGTGCATGGGTCGTGATTGGCGCAGGAGTGATCGGACCGATTCGGCGATCAGGGAGAGGCGATGCTCATCATCACTTGTCCATAATTTTGAGGGCCATGCCAACTCCAATTGCACAAATTCACAATCTCCCTGAAAAATTCCCTGATCAGTTATCTGAGTGGAATCAATGGTCTACGGTCAGAGGCAGCATGCATCTGGAGGCCCAATAACCAGTGCTGCATCAATGCTGGAAGCTTTCTCACCTGTGCTGAATTTTGAGGGCCATGCAATTCCAATTGCACAATTTTCAGAAATGGCATCCTGGTCTGTGGCAGTGCTGTAGTATAGACAGTTGTCGAGCCTGAGGCTGTAGGCAGAGACCCTTCATAGCTTGCTCTTGACCACCATTTGCAGTTTTTAGTGCCCTTGGTCTGGACATCCGCCTAGCTAGGCCTGTGTGTCATCTTCAGCAGAAGTGTGGCTCACCCCATTTTGCCTATTGTCGCTCCGATATTGTCCTCCATGACATCTTGCAGGTTTCTACTGACATGACTGGAGTCAAGCTCTGCTGTGCTGTCCATAATTTAATCTGCAGTGTCACAATCCTCCCAGTCACCAGGAGGGCAGATGTTGTTCTCTGGATCAGGGACATCACACAGTTTGTTATAAAGATACTTTTGCTTGTTGTTGAAAACTAGCATGTGATGGTTGGTGCTTTTTGTAAAATCCAGGGGTAGTAGACGTACCATTATATTGATCTTGCATTGCTCCTCAGTGAGGTTTCGGAGGTGTATGTCCACTGTCGGTGTAACACCTTGAAGAACCCAGCAAGAGCCACTGCTGGGCACCACCCTTGTGGTGCTTGGCTCTGAGGTTTCTCTCTTTTGTTGATCTGGTTTCTGGTTCTTCTTTCTCATTGTCCCTGTTGTCCCTTTACTATATGTTCTACTGTCTTTCAATTTATGTAACCTGGGCAATCCCTTCCCAAATTCAGGAACATTGTATTTTGTTAATGAAGTCACCTATGTCCCCATGGTATGTGCAGTATGCCTGCTACTCATGTCCCCACCCCCTGCTGTTCCTCCAGTATGTGTGGTACACGTGCTACCCGTGTCCCCACCCTCTAATCTATATATAAGACACGAACATGTTGTCTCAAGACAAACTTGATCCGAGTTTTCCCAAGATCCAATGCTCCGATGTGATGTCATTGTAAGCCCACACACCCACCGGGAGCACAGCCATTGTGTTCTCCGTGCTTCTCTTCCCACCTGCTCCACCAATCCGTGTAATTAGCAAAATGCTCCGATGAATATACACTGTTTTGCATCATACACTCTCCACTATAAGCCTGAAGTACCTTCCACAATTGAGGTATACAGTTGCCTGTCCACCATAAATGTATGTACATCTCCGTCCCATTGGGGCACAGACCAACAATCTATGTACCAGGGACTTTCCCACCCCTCTGACAACCCCACAACGGCACCAAGAGTGTTCCTGCTATCTCGGCGTGAATTGCAGCAACTATCAGACCAAAGCAGCCCGCGCTGTCAATGGGTCCCTGCATATCCCGAAACTTTGTTCCCCCAAGATCTGACTGGCTCTGAGATGCTCAATGCCTCGTGAATCGAGGGTCAAGAACGAGCCTCCAGATGTTACAATTGAGGTCCTCTTGTCCCCGCAAGACAAGACCATTTGACTCTGGTAGATTTGTACTGACTGCCAGGGCATCTCATGAGGTTATTTGCTCCACTGCTTCACTCAAAAATTGGCTGCTCCACCGGACTGTTCACTATGTTGAGTTTCTATTTATAAATGTCAAGATCCTGTCTCTCTCTGTCCTGCCGTTTATTCTGAATATTTACTGTGAATAAAGCCACCTGGCAGATGAGGACAATTCAGGCAGCTTTCACAAAATGAAGGCTGACATATTTGTGCATTCCAACGAAGGCATCTATCAGCTGGATACCATTTCGGCAAGACGAAGGCGGGGTTTTGATGAAAAATAAATGGCAACTATAGAATGGTTCCAGGTGGAATGAAGGTGAAGCCTGGGATTTCAATGTGTTTCCGAGCATAATGAAGGCTAGGAAATATTTCCTTGAAGAACTAACTCAACAGATTGAATGCCAAAAAATAATTACAATTGCAACAAGCCAACAACAAATGATGCACGATCGGCAATTTTATAAATTGAACCAATCCATGGGATCAACAAATTAACATCCTGTGCTCTCAATGTCTATGCAAGCCACCAAACATTTGCAATGGGAAACATTGTAATTGACCATGAGGTCCGCAACAGTCAACAAAAGGTTGACGACACACTGTGTTCTCTATTAGGATAAATTCAAACCTGAAAGTATGAACATGTACAATGGATACAGATAATGCTGTAGTGTAGCACAGGGAACTGCTAGTCTTTCTTAAAGAGAGGAAATATTGCAAGCATTGATTCCAATTTTATACCACCCATTCTTCAAGAACAAGGACCAAAAAAGTGCTGAAAAACTTGTTCTTGAGTCTCCAACTCCTTACCTTCACAACTTCAAACTTTCTCAGTAGTATGTTACAAGGATTTCAAGTTTTTCAGTGAAAATATTGGTGAAAAATGTTTTGCATTTTGCAATAATTTTTCACCAGAAAAGTATCTGAAAAATTTAAAACTTTTTCAGCACTTTTAATAATATTTCAGTACTGAAAAAGTTTTAAATTTTTCACATACTTTTCCAGTGAAAACTTATTGCAAAATGCAAAACATTTTTCACCAATATTTTCACTGAAAAACTTGAAATTTTCAACCAGTGATTATTTCCAATTTTTCACTTTGATTTTCAGTGGAAAATGTTAGGAAACTATTTTGATGTTTTCACCTGCATTTACACTGAAAATTGGGGTAATAAGTAACATATCTTTTTCATTCTGTTTTTCGGTGAAAAACCGTGAATGAAAGATTGTGAAGAATGTGTGAAAACATTGATTATCCATTTCAAATTATTCACTGTTTTTTACTCAAGATTTTTCAGGCTTTTTCCTTGTCTTTTACAGGTGAGAATTGTGGTGAAATTTTTTTAAAATTTTTCACTATCATTTTCGCCTGTAAATATGTCTGAATTACTGGTGTCAGCCTTGCAAGAAAAGACATGAATTTTATTTCAAATTTTTCATCTTGATTCTCACTCATAAAAGTAGTGAAAAGAAGTTTGAAATTTTCAGTTGGTTTTTCAGTGAAAAAAAAATGTGAAAAAATACTGCAGAAACTGGTAGTACTCTTGGAGGAAAAGTTATAAATTTTGTTTCCAATTTTTCACCTTGATTCTCAGTGAAAAAACTGGTGAAAAAAAATTAATTTTTTCAGATGCTTTCTCAGTGAAAAATGTGTGAAAAATAAAGGAAGTTTTTCACTGATAATTGAGCTGAAAAACTTGAAATGCTCAACCAGTGTGATGCATCGAAGACGGCAGAATTAAGAATTATGTAAAGTGTTCCTTCCACCGTTTTTTTCTCTTGCTCTCACCTTACTCCACCTGAAACAAATGTCAGAATATACTATCCAGACGATCATCAACTTTCTCTTCCTCAACAAAAAAAATCACAAGTCTACAACCAGTGCCAACCTACGAGCAAAACGTGTCGCACATCTACTGATTCTCCTTTGGAGTCTGCAGGCTAGGCTGATCCAGCAATCATCATTGGACAAGTTTATTTGGATTCAAGAATTCAGCATAGCTGAATTCTGATTCAAGAACTCGGAATAACCAGACAACAACACATAATGTAACCTCGAAATCAAAGGGGACCTTCATTATGGCGAGGTTGGGCAGTAGGCTCGAGCCGATCACCCATGGATGAGCACTCAAACACGACCAGAGATGCGCAAGGTGGCAATTAGTCGAGAATCAAGAGTGAACCCTTACCTTTGTGAAGTGGAATTAGGGCCACCAAGAGAATCCGTTATCCCATAGGCATTGCACAACTTGAATGCACAGAGGCTCTGTACCACTGGGGTCGTCAAACTATATGAGTTTCATACAGCAGGCACATGAATTTGAGGATTCATGCGCAATCCGTGTGAAAGCATTTTCATGCACTTCAGAATTCATGTACCTAATTCATATACTTTGCGTAGGGTCCCCAGAAGGCAGCAAAGTCACACCAAAAGTACATGAATTTTTCAGTCCAAAATACTGTGAATACCAAGAGACTGCGACACAACGGAACCTGGTTGTGTAACTTTGGTAGTTCAGTAAATCAGTTATCTTGTTAGTATTCAATGAAACATTTAGTGAGTCTTGGTTGTTGTTCCTCATCTGTCTAGCTGAGTACTTGGGCTTGTGAAGCCCTTAAAAGAGGGTGTAATCTTTTCGACAAATTCACGTCTTACCTGTAATCCTGGGATAGTTCGGGGTGCGTGACCATTTCACATGCCGCCACTGTGTCTGGGATAACTTCCAAGGTGGGGTTTGACTATCACTTCGACACCTCGTGCCCGAAATGTAAACGGCGCGAATTTTTTGGTAATCCCATCGTTTCCAAGTCTCTACCGCTCAGTCTTTATCCAGGACTCCAGTATACATATACACCTCTCAACTATTGCTCGACCAGTGGTAAATAAATATTACACCACGTTGGCAGCCCATGGCCACGATTTAAATCACCAACCACGTGGCCCGTTGTCGGAGCAATAAGAACCAACTTAGTACTGGTCCGGACTAGGCAGCTTCAGCGGTCAAGACCCTGTCAAATGCACAATTCAACCCTCAAGGAATATTCAAGCTCTCTGAGGGACTTGCGTGCCACATGCACTCCTACTGTAAAACACTCAACCACAGGTGTAGTGCATGGCTGGGCCACACCCGATTCTTTTTTGTCCTATTGTTCAGACTGTCATATTTTCTCCTGCCCCTCACTCAGATTTCGGCTTCGCATTCAGCTGTGAAGACTTGGGTGTGATTTTTTGTCCACGCCTTGCTAACACGCGTGTTCTTCAAATTCAGCAGATTCACAAGAATTTAGGGGCACATGGCAGTCCCGGCATGTACTGCAGAAAGTACATTTCTTCACTGTGTCCGAAGGCCAGTCCCAAGAGACCATGTTGTCAAATCGCCTTGACACAACAACCTTGGCATTTACCGACCCACCCCGTCCTGGATCTTCCGCGACACGTTGGGTTGAATCTGGCCTGAAATTCCCAGATGTATGGCAATGTAGAGTGAGTTGCTCTCACAGTGCAGTGAGTTGCTGATGATCTGTTTGATCCTCGACACAGCAGGACATTTAGGACCCCAGATACCTGGTTTCTCCCGCCCCTACGTGACGAAGACATAGTACGTCTTCGGCGCCATTGTCCCTCTTGTGAAGCCTTGCCTCCAGGCTCAAGGCAATGGAGCTCAACTGATAATAGACTTCTCTGGTACTAATAGTCTCTGGCCATACGACGATGGAGTATCGAAGGCAAAGTACTTGAAAGTTAATCTGGGCGACGACGAGCTCGTCAAACTTGAAGCCGAGAATCTTCTAGCAGACACCATAAGCTCGCAGGCACAAAGACATTTGTACACATCTTGAGATACGCAGATCACAATTGCGCAATACACACTGGGGCTCGCAAACCGTATGAGTTTCACCTCGATTTTTCACTCTCCTTTCTCATGGCTTTCATGCACATATAGAGTGAAATAGAGTGGAATTCATGCAAAATTAACGCTATGAAAACCAAGCACTAAATGTAACATTTCATACCATGCATTCACTCTGTTCAAAGGTGCCTTTCACACCAAATCAACACGAAATTCATTAAGATTTCTGAGTGGCATGAAGGTGCTTGATCCTATAGTAAGCTCATTGCTCCGTGGCTTGAACTTAAGCTTGAGGTTGAACTTCAAATTGATTTCCAAAATCTATTTACAGTTCCGAAAGCATTGATTCGAAATAACGCGATGGGCACCCGTTGAACGGGTGGCCTTGAGCGGCCCAGGTGCTGTCCGTATAAATTGCCTCAAGGTTCAACACTGATGTTTGCCATTGTTATCCCTGTCCGGCACAAGACCGGCATAACAACTGTAGCGCGCTTTGCGGCAGAGCCCACTAACCTGGGGATCATATAGCATTTCCATTGCAGATTTCCGTAACAATCTTTGTACTACATGGCTACGGTTATGCGCGGCAGAGGAGCAAACGAGTAAACAGAGTAAACACGATCGAGCTCGATTGCGGAAAGTGTTCATGTCAGCAAAATAAACTCACGTGGGGTTTTACAGAGGGAGACGATGCACTGCGCTCACTGCATCCCCTTACAGGCTTGTCCAGCTTTCAGTCGGAAATCCGGTCCATACCATTACCGGAATTTCGCCCGTTACTCAATGTACATTATTTACTTCATTTTGACAACTGAGTTGTCCCACCCATTTTATGCACACGGATGAGTTCATAGATGTAACATTATTATTAGGGTAGATACAATGGCTAGGGACGGGATAATCAGGTGTTTGGCAGATAACAAATATAATGATTTAGATGTGTGCGCATGATGATGAGATGCGTATGCCTCACTTCCACCGAGCGCGAATGCTGGGGATGCTCCCACCGGACATAGGAGACTGCCCACCGGATGTGGGGGAGTAACCACCGGATGTGGGCAGAGCGTGAAAGCACCCACCGGGTCTGGGGGAGTTGGGGGATTCAGTGCCGGCCCTGAGAGAACATTGAAATATGAATAAAGAAACAAGAGACGACACATGACTCACCATTAAAAACCAGGGTTGCCGATGCGGCCGTGGATGCACCTGCTGAAAGGAATATAAACAATATGAAGTGATGGAGAGATGATCAAACACACGTACCAACAGGTTTGGGATATAAGAGATCTCGCAGACTAAAGGCATCCCCTGGGAGTTCGCAGCCATGATCAAGGTACCACTTGCGCACAGAGGTAATCCAGTCTACACCTAGGGAGACAGCAGTCTCCTGGTCAAAGGAAAGAGCACAAGGTAAGCGGATGCTAAGAGATTCGATTGGGCCGCAGTCGACAGCAATAGTAACCGAGGAAGGCCCAGGGAGGGTAGACCCAAGACCGGACGAGACAAAAGCAATGGAGAGAGTGGTTTGCAAGAAGCGAGTGATCTCTGGATCTTGGCAAACATTCCCACGGGGGAGGGGGTCCCAAATGCGGAAGGTCTGATGGGCGGCATTCAAGCGGCCATCAACTCAGCATCAGAAACAAACCACGACAAAGCGCCAAAGCAGCGCGCTGACCCCCGCTTGTACACCACCTAATGCCCTCTGCTACGCGTCGTTGACGCGTTAAATCCTGAATCCAGTATGGAGGATTGAACCTGTACATACTGTACAATCTTCCAGCTTCGGACATGCAAATAATTCTTGCAATGCAAATACTGGTGCTTTCTTGTCGTTTGCAGATTGGCAGGCAGCCCAAGATGAGAACCAGCCAGCGCTAGAAGAGGATGGCGATGCTAGCCTTGGAACACGTCGCGTCAAATGCCCTAGATGCTTACACTTCATTAACCACAAATATTGCACAAATCTCTCACCGCTGTCCTCACATTGGGGGAAGTCAAAGTGTGTTCCGCCCAAGAATAGTATGTGTTGCCGGGATAGAACCCTATATTCCACGAGCTTCATTTCCAGTTTACGGGCAGACAGCTTCGGAGTCCTCCCAAGCGCGTCAATCTCCCCGATGCCGCGGCGCCGAGTACGTCTGGGCGGGCAGGTATATCTTGAACACATATCCCCTCTCGATCCACGAGCCGGGCTCGCGTCATGACCCGGGATACGAACTTTTGTCGGTCGATGTGACCAAATCTGTCATCCGCGCCCGCTCCCCGCGATGTTTGGAGGTGGCATCGGCTGGAGGCGAAGGATGTAAATCTTGCATGGATCTTGGACCAAAGGTGGATGTCATATGAAACTGGGCATCCCAGCCATTTGGTAAAAAGTCGACAAGCCGGCTCAGTCACAAACAAATCACCGAGAAGTTAACCTCTGTTGCTAAGCAATTGAAACATGAGCAACTGAAGGTACCTCCCTTATGTTACCTGCGAAATTCCTATTCACTTTTGTACAGAAAGCCGATCACTTCAAGTACTTGAAACGGGCCCGAAAGAAAATCAAATCGCACCAGAATTTCTTCG